>OY735203.1:54427903-54595403 GCA_963457665.1 Thysanoteuthis rhombus | reverse complement strand
CGTATGAGAAGGGCTAACTAGCCTTGAAAATCAAACCATGACTTTTAAACTGGGCTCAGAAACTGTCTACCAAGCATTGAAAATACTCAATTATCTAAGCCACAAGACAAACCCATGAAGATATAGATTGTGAAAAATATAAAGCTTCTAATCGAAAGGCTTAAACTAAGATTTGAAAAAAAAAACCAACAAAAAATGTGATAATTGATGCATTTCCGCAGGAGTGTTACTGTTTAACACGTATCCTACCTTGTTGAGCATTCCTGGACTTAATGCTGGAGACAGAATTTGCAATGCAAACGAACGAGGTAGTTTTACTCTCTCGTTGATGCCAGACGGAACCAGTTCAGTGAGAATTCTAATTTCCTGATCAGTGAGCCACTCAACTTTCTCATGTATCTAAGAGCTACTTTGTGTTCGTTATCACGTTTTTGGATGTTTTACATCCAGAAATAAACCAAAGCTGATTTCTCGATATATCATTAGCTTTTATTTCTCCTCTTGTTTAGATTCTCTATTTGTGAAGCACGTTTTCTAAGCTACAGTGATCGCTGTCTCGTCATCTCGTACTCGGCTTTGTGATGAAGAAATATATTGCGAACGGAAGAGACTACCCCGAAAAAAGGGCACTGCAACAGACGGATGAAAATTCACATAAATAGTTCAGTTCTGACCAGCAAAGTCTTAGATAAACATATCCCATTAAAGACAAAATGAATATTGGAAAGACACATGAAAACTACCAAGATGCGGCTCGTACCTGATTAAAACAACCACCAAAACCGTATAAGAGAAGCAATAAAGATAGACACGAGTTATACATGCATACATAGTTTATTGCACACACACACACACACACATATTTATATATATATATATATATATATATATATATATATATATATATATATATATATATATGGTGGAGTTATAGACGATGAGGAAAACAGAGATTGGGTGAACAGGTTTTCTTCATTGTTTATAAAAAAAGATTAACCATTATGTCGGATATAACCTATCCATCCAATAGTCATATATATGTAAAGAAGTCGAAATTTCTAGAAATGTTCAAATCATGTTCGTAATGATAGTTTTGGGAAATATATGATCGTTAGACTGATACCTAATCTCAGAACTAAAAAGAAATGGCTTCAACTAGGATATTATCTATCAAAAACATTTTCCAGGGATATCAAAATTTGGATTTTCTGTTGAAAATTAGCCTTTTATCAGAAATAAAATAACAATACAGAACAGAAAACGGTGTATCAGTTTCATAAGACTTTATTGCTTTTGTCTGAGATGCATATTTACTCCGTTTGGGTGTATCATACATAAACACACACAAACGTTCACATATGTGTGTGTGTGTGTGTGTGTGTGTGTGTGTGTGTGTGTGTGTATATATATATAAGTTCATATGTATATGTATGTTTGTATGAGTGTGTATATAATATCACGTCGTTATCACTTTTAGACGAAACAAACTAAAACAACAGTAACACTGAGAAATAAAGACAACTTTAGAACTAATTAAAAAAAAACTATGGTAGTAAAGACTAAGGAAGACAAAACCAAAAGGCCAGAACAAACGAAGGAATGAGACAAGAGAAAGGGATAGAAAACATGGAGAGGATAATAGAGGCGAGCAGAATAGGGAAAAGCTTGAAACATGCTCAGGCTGCATACCGCATTGAAAAGCAACAGATGCTCGCAGAAGAGGCGAAATTAACAACAAAAAAAAATTGCGAAATGATTAAAAGAATAACTGAAGGATACTGTGAGAACATCTGTGCCTCGAAAATAAAAGTACAACCAACTGACACTTCGATAGAGAAAATTGATATCCCAGACGTAACAACGGACGAAGTATTTTTTGCACTACATATCACGAAAAGCAGAAAACTCCAGGGCGAAGATCATTAGTGCAACTACTCAAACAATGCTTAGGAGAAAGGAAAGTGCCTCAAAACCTCTGCCTAGAAATAGTGATCAAACTACACAAGAACGATGAAAAATACGATGGCAATTACCACCCTATTACTTTACTACCGAACATTAACAAACTATTCTTGAAAATACTTACAAATGGAATAACAAACGCTTTTGATGAAAACCAACTGCGCAAACAAACAGGCTTTAGAAGTGGCTATTCGACAATATACCAACAACACTCATTAAATCAGGTGATCGAATAGACATCAGAATACAGCAAACCGCTTCTATTGGCTTACGTAGACTACTTAAGTCCTCAATTCAATAGAACTCACAGTAATCTTCAGCTCGATGCGGAAACAATGTTAAAATGAGGATTTTATAAAAGAATTTGAATATATATATACGAAAATGACACTGAAATGATTAGACCACGAATTCATTAACTAGATTGAGATAGGAAAAGGAATGAGCAAGTATTTTCAGTAAGCTTTGAAAGCACCTTATTAAAAACAGATTGGAAAAAAACTCAGGAGTAAACATAGACAGAGAACATTTGAAAAATGCAAGGTACTGTGACGATATTGCAATAATATCAGAAACTGAGGATTTTACAAAACATGTTTAGTGATCTGAATAGAGAGAGAGAGAGAGCCAACAAATAGGATTATGAGTTACAATAATAAAGACAAAAAGGATAATCAATAATAAAGACCTGAAGAAGAATAGAGGATGAAGACGTAGAAGAAGTTAAAAACACCCAGGTCAGGCGATTAAGCTGGGTTAAGACCAAGGAAATGAAATAAAGCAGCGAATAACGGATGACTGGAAACTATTTGATATAGATAGAGACGTACTGAAAAGCAAATTGCCAATATGCTTAAAACGTAAAACATTTAATCAATGCATGATACCAGTTATGAACTTGGAAACACAGAACCACACAGAAGCTAATGGGAAAAAAAAAAAACAATGTTAGCGATAGAAAAAAATCAATGTAGATCCGGGAGAGGACCAGCGTGAAGTATATCGTGCAAGTAATTAAGCAACAAAAATGGAGATTGGCAAGGCACATAGCAAAAAAGGACAACAGGTGAAGCAAAAAGCTAATTGATTGGTGCGCATTGGACACTAAACACAATAGTAAAGTTCAGACAAGAGATGGAGTGTTGAGATAGAAAGGTTTACCGGTAAGGCCCAGAAGAGGCAAGCACAATCTCGTAATTGTTATCGTGATATATATATATATATATATATATATATATATATATATATATATATATATATATATGTAGCTTAATCATCCAAAAGTTTTTCATCTCACACGACAAATATTGATTTTCCGACCTTAATCCATTAATCATAAAAATCGAGCATTATACTGTGATAATTTCAGATCAAATTACGATTCATCGATTTGTATGATCTGAATATTTTACATCTATTTGACAAGACGAAGACAAGGGGGTCTATTCGAATTGCTTTTGTTCCAAATGTGTAAAAAACGAGAGGCAATGTGTGGTTGGGGGCAGTAATTTGCAGAAGCTCTATTCACATCGACATGCATATGTACGCACATATATCATTTTAATATCAACCTATATAAAATTCAGATATCTCCTAATTGGGATGAACAACTCAAAGAAAAAATCACACAAATATTTGGTGCCAGTTATAGACATTACTGTTAATATATATATATATATATATGTTCGTAACTTGATCATCAAAAAAGCTTTCATCTTTCACGACAAATATGCACATTACTCTTTATTTATATTTTTTTAAAAATCATTATAATTCTTATTTGCTGTGAATTTCTTTTGGATAATCTGACTGAAACTTATGCAGTGAACTCTTTATCGTATTGGTTGGTATGATGATCGTTAGGAATGTAGATCCTCTAATTTGAAGGCTGGATCATATCGTTCTGGAATCGTGTCAGTTTATCACTATCTGAAGATGTTGACCATTTTAATAGCCACCAATGGGTGCCTGCTTTCCTCTGTGTAAATTGATGACAACATGTTCACTGTCACAAAACACTTGTGCGTCTTGTAACACGTTATGTAATTGCCTCTGGTGCACATGTAGGTAATTTCCACGATTTTATTTAAGGCAATATAAACAATCACGGAAACGTACTAGACTCAGTTCCTTCCGTACGGCACTGTGTAGAGGATGTGCTAATTCTATTACTTGGTGTGTTGTGTCATTCGAGGTAACAGTAGATGTGTTAAAATACGCACAAAAAGGGGGGGAAAATAAAGATAATTGTTTTAGTACAGACATTCGCTGCTTGACATCTTTCAGTATCCTTACAAAGATAAAGACGACAATAAACAAATACGTGTTCATTGTCTTAAATGACACTTAAGAGTTTCGAATTACGGGTGATAGTTGTCTAAACCCACGCACTGACAATTCATGCTTTCAGGTTGAAGCGATTTTTGATATTATACGAGTAAATACAAGTCCGATTCTATGTATATGCTAAACAAGTTTAGGTTGATGTATGTGTGTGTGTGTATGTGTGAAGGTTATCGATGAACCTAACGACTTTTTTTCTGCAATTATTACTGTATTGGCGGTAGTTATGATAGAACTGTTTGCCTAAGTGGATACTCACTTGCTTCTCTGTTAACCATCATGTGTCAGACAAGTGATATAACAGAGCCAGGTGACTTTTCAAACGATTTGGTGCTCGGTGAAATTCGAATTCGGTTTGCCGATTTCATTTTTCGTGAACTGTTAGGCTACCATGCACCGCAATCAACTAAAATGCAGCATGAAACTAAAAAGGATATTAAAAAATTGAAGCATGCGATAAATAACTGAAAACATCAGGGACGCTTTTTCAGAGCTGGAAACGAAGGTTCATTCGGACATACTTGCTTGCATGCACGTTAAAACATGTGCAGGTCAATAAATCGTCTAGATAAAGTCTTTAATGTTCCCCTTCTGAGGTTGTAGCATGTCGTACGTATATATATATATATATATATATATATACATATATATATATATATATATATATATATATATATATATATATATATATATAGAAGAATTCTTCATAATTATTTCCATTACCAATAATCTCCATAAAAGCCAATGAGGTGTCACGTTCATCATTGGACGGAATCCAAAACCAAAATATATTTAACATTTTTATTTTTTCATATTCTAAATTAAGCAGCATGTTGGCTTGGTTAACAAATTTCTTTCATCTAATCAGTAGCCGATCCAGGATTTTGGGTGTCCAATTTGATAAAATGTTTTACTCCATGTGTAATAAGCAATAGATGTATGTTTTTTTCCTTGTACGGTTGATTCATGATTACTTTCGGTTATTCAAGTTTTTCTTATTTATATAACGTCTTTATTTAGATATTTTTTCTCAAAAATGCTCTTTGCCTGAACAGGGGTGGGGGCTGTCCAGATCCCTGGAGCCTCCTCTCTCGGATTCGCACATGCTATTTCTTATTATTTAGCGCTTATTTTAATGAGCTTTCACATGACTTTCAACAACGATATTGAGTAATTTAGAAAACGTATTTGAAAACGAGACCTTTAACACGTGCAGATTAATGAGTGCTACTTTTAACAGCTTTCTGTTGGGTCTTCTGAGAGTCATTTTGTTAATGTTTTTAAGACCCATTTCTTGCTTGTAAAGTCATTTATTGTCCTGGTCACGAAATATTAATAAAATAGTCAGTTGTAGCATTACTTGTCTAATCAAGATAAATAGTTATTTAGAATTATAAGTTCTTTGAAGAGGGAAATCCGATCTTTGAGTCTTTCCTCGTAAATTTAAACTTTCCACCGATTTAATGTTTTGAAAAAAAATCAAACGCTTAAGGACCATACTCATGTGAATTTTCCGCCTTACTTGTGTTTATAGGATATTGAAAAATCTCAGCCTGAATCCTATGTGCTCTTGAAAAAATAAAGGAAAAAAAGAGAAGAGAAAGGAAATAGTAAAATCTATCTGAAACGTTCTGATCCCAAACCCATTAGAGAGTGATAACGTGACAAGGTTTTTGAATTCGCACATACGTACACAGAGAATTCATCATCAGTTTGAGTCTGCAGTATTTTGATGAGATGTCAGTGTAAGCTTTTGTTGAGATTGCGTTGTGTGATAATTGTTTTTTGAAAATTAAAGTTTAATTTTAAAGCTTAAGATTTGAAATGAAAAAAAAAACAACAGCGTCAAGTACAATATACAAGAAAAAATGCATTATTTAATAACATTTGGAAAATAAAAGAATTTAAAGAATAAAAAAATAAAATTACCAGATGTCTGGCATTTTGTGTAAGTCACTGAATGTTCTCATTAGAAACAATGTATTGGCAAAAAATTAAAAAAAAAATACTCATTATGGCATAAAATCTAGCAAGTCTTATTGCGTTGTTCATGGTTGGTGGGCGACTGCATACATTCCACTACTGAGGAATTCTTCACCGGGTACACTGTTTCGTTGAACGCTAGAATTTGCAAGCTTAATCTGTGCATCATATTTTTCGACACTTCCACTACCCTGGTCACAGCTAACCCCAACGCACGCTACGCTACCACTTCCGGTTGACGTCGCAACTGATTCACCGCCGCCCTGTGCGTACTGAATCTTTACAGCGTCGGGGTTTATAACTTCTTCAATTATTTCAGAGCCGGAGCTTTCCTGAACACCTCCGACATTGTACACTTCCCCACTGCTAGAACCGCTGCCGGTATCTCTGAATCCGTGAGCAAGTCCGGCGATAGATCTCTTGACTTTACGGCTGGGCGGTGTCAGTACGTTGATTATCCCTCCATTAGAGTTACTTGATTCAGCTTTCCTGCTGTGGTTCTCGTGCATTTTTTTACTTTTACTTCCTGTCTGTGATTCCTCGGTTTTAATTCCACCAGTTAATGTAATAGGCACGGTTAAAGAAGATCCGGAACCAAATCCGGATCCTAACCCAGAACTGGATCCAGAGCCGAAAGCAAGGTCACTGCCAGCAATGTTTCCCATGACATATTCTAGATGTCCAGAGCCGTGTTCTTTAACAGCAACTGATCGGGCGACGCGACTGGACGATCTGAAGTCAGGAAAAGCTTTGTGGTGGCCAAATTTCTTACGGAAGAATTGCCGAATCGATCTTCCAGCACCGGCAACCCCGGGTCTATGGTGGCTTCCTTGGTCAAGTTTTGATTTGGAACGCTGGCCTCTTTCTGCGAACACTTTGCGGCTCACTGGAATAAAGAGAATAAATAATTAGACTCGTCAATTCTGAATGGAAAAATACATTGGAGTTCGAATCGAAGACAGTTCAAATTCAATCGTTTGAATGATAAAAACAAAGTGATTCCGGACAGACAAAAATGGTAAGTAAAATAATCTAGGAGCAAAATGGAGAGAGAAGAAAACAGACCGTGGAAAAAAGAGCGAAGAAAAGAAATAGTACAGAGATTAGAAGAGATCTGTTCAAAGGAAAAGAAAGAGGAATTGGCTACGTAGCAAAAGAAATCCTTATAGAAGACGAAAGAAAGAGGAATAACAGAGATTGGATCGAGAGGAAAAGGAGTCGTTAAAGGGAAACAGAGAAATAAAAAAATATCAAAATTAAATAGAGAAGAAGAGGAAACATTAATGGAAAATAAAACAAAAAGAAAGTAAAAAATGAGAGAAAGAGATAGTGATAATAGAGATTGGATAGAGAGTTGAAGGCATAATTAAAGGAAGAGAAAGAAAGAAAAAAGGCAGAAAAGGTCGTCTACAGCGGAAGAGAAACCATAAAAAAAAAAGAAAAGGAAAGAAAAAAGCTATGTGCAGGTGATCAATTTTCAGAGTAAAGAAAATGGTGTCCCCTTGGGAGAGCCATTCGAGACTTTGGAAGTTTTGGAATGAAATCATTTATGCATCGTATATGCCTGACTCTCCTTTCCTTTACGATTCCGGCGAGTGCTGGCTAGACGAAAGGAATTTAATGAAATGTAGTATCAAAATATAAAGTTAAAATACTTTAGCTACCTTTTTTTAATTGAACGTTGTTTTGTATAAACTTCCCCAAAGACTCAACTTTAAAAAAATTAAACATTAACTTACTTTCACCATGAGCTACGCACAGCGTGAGGGCAAAAAGCACGAATGTTTTCATTTTGTTTGGATAATGCCTGAAAAATGAAAATGAAATATTATTTTACTATCTTATTTATTATATTATATGAGTTGCACATGGAATATATTCAATTATGACTGGAGAAATCTCTACGTCGGAGTGCAGATATGTATGCACTGCGATTACTTGACAATTGTTCATTGTACCACATTGATATCTGCCGTATAAATTAGTGAGCACATAAGGCTGCGTCGAGTTTTGATCAACGGTTCTCGGGGAATCTAATACAAACAATTTTTAAAAAAATACAGATTATAAATCTTTTATCATTATAGATCGAGATTTAGATATGAAATATCTGAATTGAAATAGATTCAGATTTAGATATAACATATCTAAATTGGCTAAAAGAAGTACTTGAAAGAATTTCGTTCGGCAGACGAAAAGTTATTTGACTTGACAATTATGGCTGGTTGCTCCACATACCATGAAGACTGGCTGCTTCAAAACATGTACACGTAGAACGGACACTGCCCTCGTTTAGATAACGTCAGATAAAACGATGCTTGCTTTTTTAAGAATATAAACTCCATGAAATATTAGAACTTACTAAACAATAAAATGGTCTAAGCAGAAAGTGAGGAATGACACTCTTGATACAGGTTCCCAACTAAGTACTAGGGGAGTAAGAACGTAATGAAAAAAAACAACAAAAAAACAAAACAAAAACAAACAGCAATGTTTTTTAAACACCGAATGTGAACATAATTAACAACGTTGTTTGACCAAAGATTGTAATGGCTGGCGTAATCAAAGGACACATTTCTAACAGTTGATAACATGGTGCGAAACGTTGTGGAATCTCGTGACTATGTACACGTCGTAGGAATACATGACTAAGAATACTTCACTGTTCACTAGATTGGATTTGGCCGAAGAACGTATAAATAGATGTGACTTGTGATAGATTCGCAGAGCATTGATGCAGGAATCTTTCGCCCCAACCCTTACTTTCGTGTGTCCAGCATGGGGGCAATGCAACTCACATTTTCTCTCTCTTTACTCTATGTCCGAATAGAACATAGATCAGCCAGTTATACTTTTCTACTATAATGATTACGATGGAAGTTCATTTAACAACACCACATCATTTTACATCTGGCGCATCACCATCGAAATATGTATTACAGATTACTGTAATGTCTTGACATAATTGTCAAGTCAAGTGAATTGTAATGTCTTTTATTGCAGAAAATTCAACATTAGGAATCTCAACATTAGATAGGATAATTCAAAGATTTTTATCCTCAATCAATTGGTCTTAATTAATGTATCCCTATTATTTCCTAATGAACCCTAATCATTTGGATTACTGTCAATATATTTCGCTCAAAAATTATACAACGCAGTGTATTGATCATAATTCCAGTATCTTTACAAGAAAAAAAACTTCAATTTCATCTTATTCGACATGAAAGAAATATAAAGAGAGAACGAAATAAAGACAATGAATGAAGGAAAATAATAAGAACTTGGCAAAATGAAGATTATAAGCAAAAATAAAAACGATGCAAGGTGAGAAAAATGATTCAGAGGATCCTATACAAAAGACTTGTAAGTGCATATGTAATTTTTAGTTTTAATCACAAACCTCCTTAGAGGAATTAGTTCGTTTCAACGCATGCTAGGTTTAAAAAAGATCTATATAAAAGATCAACTTAGTTCGTTTCCTTGTGTACGGTCGCAATATAGATATTCACTCATTTCAGTATGGTCTGGAACAAGGCCCGAATTGTAGGGTACCAAACCAAAGTCATAACAACCTACAAGTGATGATCTGCTTACCAATGCTCTGCAGCAAGTCGCCCATAGATAAGTTTTTCAGTGGATCATTTGAACCTCTTTCCCACACCTAGAGTGACCACTTGAACATCCCAACAAGTTTTGTCAATTGAACACGCCAAGCAGTATCAGAGGGAAGACGCAGACGTAGGAATTAATTAAAGGTTAAGACGGTATTGTTCATTGTACGAATATATACATTTTATATACATATATATATATACATTTTTAGATGCATTATCGCCAGATCTATCAAGTTACTCGAATTCTTCTAGGGGCCCCCATTTTTAAAAGAGGTCGCGCTCGCAGCTATGCATCTCCCAGACCCTGGACTTTTATTATTTCAAATATGACTCAGTAGTCTGTGTGTGAACTCAACCTGATGGGTTCACAAGATTCACCGAATAATTTACGGTTTTGTGTTGAAGTCTGATGCCTTGAATATTTCAAGGGAAGAATTTAACATCCCCCTCTCATGAAAGGGATCCCTTTAACATTCTCTCCTCTAAACCAGTCTAGGGAGTTGGATAGTCATGTGATTTTTTTTTTTAGTTTTTTTAAAGAGAGAAATTATAAATGTGTTCCTTTTTTTTATCAGATCGATAAGAATTGTAACTACTACACACTCATCGAAACAAAAAATTATCATATTTCTCCACGGACATTCCTTATCTACATACTATCAGAATATTTATGTTGAAATTAGCTCTCCTGATTCTATTTTTTATCCTGTAACTTTCACTCTCAGTCGATTCTGAATGTCGAAAAAATATGAAACCGTTTGCATGCGATATCACGGCAGTTGATTATATTTATCTTCTGTTTCTACTACGACTACCACTACTAGCACCATTATTATTATCATTATTATTATTATTATTATTATTATTATTATTATTTGCAATCTCACACAAGTTGCTTGGTGGTAACCACTGGAGGTTTGAGTGACAGCAAGTCTCCTCAAGTATCCAGCCCTCCTCTCCAAGCACTCATAGGTCGCGGTAATACTGCAGTTTACAGTTTCTCACCGGTTCCCCAGTGGTCATTGCTGATGGCTGTGACAATGTCTCCTCATGTCTCCAGCCAACGTCTCCTCTCTCTTTCGCCTATCATGTCAATGCTGCGGTTTGCAATTCCGCTTTCATTTCCCTTTCTCTGTTAGGTCACTGTTGACAGTTAACGTTGCAGTCTTTATATTTCTAGCACTTTCCTCAGTATCCATGCAGTTCCCAGTAGTGCCGTGGTCTGTACAGTCTCAATCCTTCCCTTAATCCCGATCTCCTCCAGTCTCACTCTCATTGTTTTCGGGACAGTTCCCAGTGCGTCCACTATGACCGGCACTACCCGGGCTTTCATGTTCCACACCTTCCTTAGTTCTCTTGCTAGGTCCATTTCATGATCGCACGAGATGTCCGATGGTAATCTCTGCAGACTGGGTGACAGCAAGTCTCCCCGAGTCTCTCCGAGTCTCCGGCCCTCCTCTCGGCATCTCTGCACTCCACAGCAATGCTATGCTTTCTCACCAGATGTTTGGTGATCATCGCTGAAGGCTGTGACATCAAATCTCCTCGGGTTTCCAGCCTTCCTTTCAGCGTCCCCACTTATCACACCAGCGCTGTGCTTTGTACCGTACCAACCTTCCCTAGCTTTACTTACACATGCCTTCTTCGTTTTAGCACTTGGACTGGATGTCGTAAATCTCATATTTCCGGCAATATCCACAGTATTTGCGCAGACCCCGATAGTACTTTGGTCAATCCTTCCTTTAATCTTTAGATCCTCCCATCTTGACTTCACTGTTTTGGGCGCAGTTCCCAGTTCACCTATTACTATCAAAAGAACTCTGACCTTCTTGTTCCACGACCCAGCAATATACAGGTTCTTCTCATGTAAGCAGTATTTTCCGAAATTCACTGAGAAGGGTCGCCAGTGATTTTGGCGAGATGTGTTTCAGTGTCTTTCTTAGTCTTCCTTAGAGCCCCGACAATAACTGGAATAGTTTGTGTTTTCCAGTACCACACCTTCTGTATTTCGATTTCAAGGTCCTTGTACTTGCTTAGTTTCTCAAGTTTCTTTACTGCAACGTTTCGATCAGAAGGTACTTCATATCAATTAAAAATCCAATTCGTTCATGGTGATCATTAATTACTATATCGGGCCTATTTTCTCAATGTTTCTGTCTGGTTTGATTGCTGTCCCATTCTATCGTGACATTCTATCCTTCAGTTTCCGGATCTAGTAGATGTTTAGATATTATTTGTTGGAATCCCGTAATGCTTGCAGATTTTCCCTACGTAGCTGTGGGCCCACTCTGTTACATCTGAACTTATATTCTTTGAATGTAGTTTATTGTTAAAACATGCAGGTCACAAAAGCGGCATTTTGGGTCGGAACTATTTTTTGATGATATTTGCTCGGAAGTTTCGAGTGTGCAAGATTTGGTCTTGAGCGGTCAGTACGAATCAAATGGTTCGGGGGGCGTATAGTCCATGCTGAGATTTTCATATTACATCAAGCTGTTTATGTCCCTGCTCCTTTGCATGTTTCCTTTCCTTGGTAGTATGTTTGTCCTCTTTTTCTTTTTTACCCTCTTTTCCCTCGTTTTTTTTCTGTATTATCTGTTAGGCCTCTACTCATGGGACATAGATAGGCGCATATATTTGAAATATTGTAATAATTTAAAAAGAAAAAAGACATCAAAGAAGAAAAAAAATTCTTGCAATGCGTATTAGTGTTTTTCTACATATCACCATATTTCTGATAGTTATCACTAGAGTGACAGTAAATCTCCTCAGGTTTCAATTATTCCTCTCAACATCTTCACAGATAATAGCAGCACTGTAGTTTGTGTTGTCCCGAACCCCTAGAGTTTCCAGCACATACTATGCTCATTTTAAGAGTTAATTTTGGGAACTCATTAGGCTCAGATCTCCAGCATTTCCCTCGGTATTCTTATGGAACCCAGCAGCGCTGCCGTCTGCTTCGTCTCAATCCCTGTCTTGTCCCCAAACCCCCCGATCTTGATTTTAATGTGTTTGGTACAGTTCCCATTGCACCAACTACAACTGACACTATACTGAGTATCGCATTCTGTAATTGTCTCAGCTCTCGGGCCAAGTCCTGGTGCATTTCCAGTTTTTCATTTTCTTTCGTGTTGACTCTGTAGTCCATAGGTACCACCACGTCTACGATTTTGCGCGTTTTTTCCCCTTATCAACAACTATCAGACACGGTCTTGATCGGTCGGCGTGATCGGTTCGTATGTCAAAGTCCCAGATTTCTTTATGGCTTCGGCTTTCCAGGACCCTCTCCGGTTTGTGCTGGTACTATATTGATACTTCCTAAGAGAAGCTTAATAACAAGAAATACCATGTCAATTGCAACTTGAAAGATTGTACTCTATTAACCCTCAAAATGATAAAGGTCAGTGTGTATTAAAATTAGCATACAAGAAAAAGTTTTTACCTAGGCTCGAACACAGACCACTTGCGCTGAACGAAAATACGCAATTATCTCACCCAGGAAGCAGGCCAACATGAAGTTTTCAGAAGATGTTGAATTTTTTCTCCATGTGGGTAACAACACTTACCGATCATCGATGTATATAATAAACGATGTGACTAAATCCTGTCATAATTTTAGATTTTATATTTTGCTGATAGATTTATTCCCTACCCATCTTCTGAAACAATGGAGTCTTACACTTGAACGAGTTCAGTCACCTTTTAACAAAACTTCAAATGAAATTTTAAAATACACAGCTTGAAGAACTTGACTATCAAGTGTTTAAGTAAGATTGCGTGGAGAAACCCCAAAGAAAGATAGTGGGTATTTTTCCCTCGAATACAATATCGACAATACAATCATCAACCGTTAGAAGTCCTCTGTAGAACAAAGGGTTTTCCCATCTCTTTCAATGACGAGTGTGAATGCGCTAATCTTTGCAATGTCTAATCGGGAGGTTATTCCAACTCATCACTCCATCTTGTAACCTTTTTTTTTCACTGCATTAGCTGTCTCACGAGTAATAACTAGTTTATGTAGAGATATTACTGTATTTCTATGAATGTGCGTGAGAGAAAAAAGAGGGGAAACGAATGAAAGAAAGTGAAAGTAAAATGAGAACAGAGAGAGAGAGAGAGAGACTGACTGGCATACAAAGAAAGAAGGAGGCAGTAATCATACATGTACGCATGTTTTGAAAGCGAATGAGGAAGTGATGAAATAGGATCTCTTCCGGTCTTTTGCAAGGAGACCATTTGACAGAAATTATAATTAAGTTTTTCTAAATAAGTCCATTCACATTACATAGAAGGGAACTACGGATTTTACACAAGAATTGAATCAATAAATCAGTTTGGCGGTGTAAAAAATCTGAAAATTTCGTCCAAACACTTAAGGGTCAATCCTTGGCAATAATCTCAGCAAATAATGTCGCGCACTCAATGTTGATATTTATGATGATTTATATTATTTATGAAGGATTCCGTATAATAAAGTAATACAGTATGTTTGTATTCTTATGTCGAGAACTACGCATCACAAAGAAGAAACAGAGGGAATATCCAGAATCAGCAGGTCTCAGTTCACCTACACAATACATTTCAGGTCGAATTTTGCAGAAATGATTACCAGATTCCTATGGTGCTTTCATCCTCAAAGATATTTGTCTGAAAGTTGTTGTTTTTTTTTAAATTTGGGATTTTCTTAAATGGTTGGGTAGCTTAGCAAAATAATAATGCATTTTGTGATTAAAGCACATAATTTGGTACACCTATCGTCAAAGGTATTCCAAAACAATTAGGATATTGAGCCACCATGAATTTTAGATGTGTTTCCGATACAGCCACAACTGTTTTTAGATAATTTTTTCTTATCTATGATGGATATAATATGATATTGAAACCACAATTAGCTGAATTCTTTATCATACATATTTCTTGGGAATTGCTAATTGGATAATACATGCTATTCATCGAAATTCATGATAGGCTGGTGAGAATTTTAATTGCACTGTAGTTGCAGGAACTAGTCTGATATGGATGATATTGATGTCAGACATTCATTTTTTATGACGCAGAATTCGAATGTAGAACTTTGGAATTGTCTAAGAGCTTCCTTCTTTGTTCTGATTCAAAACTTAAAATAAACGATAATAATAAATCTCCAAAACGGGTCTATCGCAGGAAAGTCTTTTCAGCATTCCCCTTCACAGGGACAGTGTGCTGTGCAGTCTGATGCAGTTTTTGTTCGCACTTGCGCCAACAAACACGCGCCCTCTTACATTTATAGGAGAATATTTATAGCTTGACTGGCCTGCATCTGGTACACATATTCAGATAGAGTCATTGTGCCCACCGAGTGTCTTTGACCAGCTACATCTGAATAGAACAATTGGAGACAAATCCGAAAGTTATGACTCGTCGAGAACTTCCGCATCGTCAGTGACAACAAACTGTTTATCCTTCCTCACAAAACATCTGAGCTGAGCAACTCTGTACTTCTGCTGTCAAATCCGAGTAAGTTTTGCCAGACCATGAGAACGGCTGCAGCACCAGAACATGTGTTTTTGCACACCTTTCCCACGCTTCGCTCTTATACCAGATCAAGCATGGACACGAACTTGAAAAAAAAAAAAACTACTAGCATTTATGCCTGGCTTAAATGCACATATGCTCATTCTTCATGCTTGCTGAGTTTGAAACGAGCAACAAAATCTAGGGAATTATTTCCATATCCGGACCATCCGCTCTTTCTATTTCAACTTTCTGTTTTACTTCATGTGAAGGGCCTTTCGTTTTTTATACGTTCTGATAGTCTCCAGCCAAAAACTCTTGAAGAGATTGCTCTCTTATGAATAATAGTGAAGTAAGAGTGAATGGCCTGGATGCGAGAATTATTCCGTAGTTTTTGTTGGCTATTTCAAAGCAAGCTTGGAAAATTAGCATATAGGCCAGGTAGATGGTTTGCGAGAAGATAAATATCTTGTTGACACAGATATGAAAGTTCTCTGCAAGCCATTGCTTCAAAACTTGTCTTCAATAGCAAGATAATTTACGTGGTATCCATGCAGTAAGAAATAGCCAACAGAAAACCATGATTCAAACTGATGATGTTGCAGTGCTTGCCGTTGCAGTAGATCAGGGTCAACAGCCGTAGGAGTTTTCGATACCTAGCAGTTAAAGTCCTTAGGAGGCACATGCACTTCCACTGTATTGCGGGCTATGACACTGACTCAAGGTTTGTTGGCCACTGCATGGGCTATATAGAGTATCTATTCAGAGCATACACAAACACGATTGAGGGCTTTATTGCCCTGCTGTATGACCAAACCAATTAAACCAGCACATTTCAAAATGACGGACAAGACAAGAAGGAAGCTTTCTGTGAAGTGGCTCAGTGTACAGCCACTCTCACCAACAATCTCTGCCCAACAGGAGTATGTCAGATGTACTACAGAGGACATGTATGGGATCAGATGCTAGAGTCAATAACAGAACTATCTCCACCACGGGGCTGATGCAATTATTGCTGTGACTATATGATATGTACTATCATTATCTTACTATTTTTTTCTCCTAATTTCACGTGCTTTTTATCTAAAACACCTTTAAACTTTCTGGAAATTTATTAGGTGAGAAAGGAAATATTCAAATAATTTTGTTAGTTGGGTTTCTATTTACAATGTGTCTATAATGCTAAATTGGTGACTATGGATGAGAATTTAACCCTCTCTCACTGCTCGTGCCACTTTCTGAGGATAGCATGTATGCTGGCTCAACTACTGTAGGATCTATATTATGAAGTAGTAAGGTACGTATGAGCGTATATGTGTTTGTACTCTTGAAGGTTGAGAACTACGCACCACAGAGGGAAATCAAAAGCATATTCAAATCAGCAGGTCCCAATTTAGGTTCAACATATTTTTAGGTCGAATTTGCTAAAAATGAAATGATTAATTTATATGGGGTCTGCGTTCGCGCCCACGGGAAAAAATCAATCGAGAAATGTTTTTTTTTTTTATCAGTGATTTTCTTAAATAACCTATGGTAGTTAGACACATCGATCAGCATCAACCAAAGAAGGTATTTGTACACTCATTTGAGGTCAAATGTTTTTTCCAATTTTTTTCAAATTGTATCTACTTTCGGACAAAGAACGGTAACTCTGTTTTGACTCGGAAACAGTGCCTGGTTGACATTTCAACGATGTCATAAAGTAGTAGAGTGCATATTCAAGTATGTACTCTTATAGGTCGAGGACTATTTGCCAAAAAGGAAAAATAAAGGCCTATTCGGAATCAGAATCAAACCTACTGCATTCGTGCCAATATTTTTTCAATTGATTCATTTGAAGCAATGTAATTTTATACATATTTTACAAAAAAAACAAAAAAAACAATAATAATTAACAAGGGTGCAACAGCCAGTCGATTTTTACAGAGAATGTAATACCGAAATTATATTCATAAGAAATTAACCACAATCCAATACAAAAATAAATTAAATTTTTAAAAATCAACGTAATCGAAACGACGTAATTAAATCTAACCAAAGCATAACCTTGTTGACCCTGTGAACTGCGCCCACACAAACATGGGCGAATGCATTTGGAGTAATTGCAAAGGAAGTTTAAAGCGATATTAGTTTTACATTCTCTCATGCACGTATGTCGCATGAATGAATTTATGTGCATTCTAGCAATAAATTCTCCCTAAAATTATGATAAAATAAATTTATAATTAAAAGTGATTCAAAATTTATCAAACTAATAAATAGCTTGGCTGTTGCGGGGGCCAACGCCTCTCTCCTTCGATTCAAGCTGAAGATGATTACTACATCGTTTACACTGTATAGATAACTATAAATATGAGATTTTTCAGTTTGGATCAGTTGGTATCATCATCATCACCAGTCTTTTAACGTCCGCCGTTGGACATAGAACTTCCCCAGGATTCGCCACAATTCTCTATCATGAGCGTCGCTGGGCCAGTATTTTCTGAATCTGTCCATTTCATCTCTCCATCTTGTGTCCTGTCGGCCTCAGTTTCTTATGTGATCTCTGGGGGTCCATGTAGTGAGACCCATCGGTTGTCTTTCATTCTTGCAACATGGCCTGCACATTGCCATTTGAGTTTTTTTAATAGTTTCTATGATGTCTCGGGCTCCCGTTTTCTTCCTGATATACTGTGCTGTCTTGTGATCTTTCCATGTGAGGTTGAGCATGATTCTCTCATGCGCACGTTGCATACTTCTCAGCTTGCAGGTCTGTCTCTTGGTTAGGTTCCATGTTTCAGCTCCATGAGTGACTATTTGGAAAATGCATTGGTTGTATACTCTTCTTTTTAAGATTATTGGGATCATCTGGTTCTTGAAAGTTGAGATTGCTCTGCCGAAGGCTTGCCATCCCAAACTGAGTCTTCGCTTGATTTCCTCCTCTTTTGAGGGTCTCATGGAGATTCGTTGTCCTAGGTAGATGTAGTGGTCTACCTTACCGAGTTTTGCATCTAAATCGCCATGAAATCCTCAAAAGGAGAAGAAATCAAGCAAAGAATGACAATCAGTTCACAAGCTTTCGGTAGAACAAGCTCTACCTGCAAGTTCAACAAAATCCAATTAATTTTATCAAGAGAGGTAAACAACCAATGAATCCTCCTGATAATCACCCATAGAGCTGAAACATAGAAGTTAACTGTGAACTTCAAACCATGCAACATGTGCGAGAGAGAATCATTTCATGGTGAGATCGCAAGATAGCACTGTTCATTAAAGAAAAAAAAAAGGAATCATAGACAACATTGAAGCCATTGGAAAACTCAAATGGCAAGGGGCTGGCCATGTTGCAAGAATGCCAGACAACTGCTTGACATCACGAATCAAAGCGTAGATCCCCAGAAATCATATGCGAAACTTTGGCTGACAAAATATAAGTTCGAGTGACGAACGTATTGGCCCCACAACGTCTGCAATATGTGTTTTGCATCTGTATGAAAAAAAAATTATCAAAACTAATTTGCTTCAGAAAAATCCCCGTAATCCAGCAACAGCTAAAAACCGTCCCGATTCCTGAATTGAGTTGGTTTGCCTTGCAAGAAAAAAATACTAAATCAATTTTCAAAACACTTGTCATCGAATGGTGAAAACCGTAGGCTTCTATTTCAAATAGTTTCTGAGATATGAGGCAGTGCTGTGACCAATATATTTGATGAGCAATTATACTGTTTCTTATTTTATTCTATCATATCGTACCTTTGCATTGATTTAAAAAAAAATTTGGATATTCAGTTACATTGCTTCAATTACATTGATTAGAAAGAAAATGAAATATTGAATTACATTTTTCAATTCCATTGATTGAAAAAAAAAATTCTTATCCGACTAGTAAATATGGTTTCGGTTTTATTTTCCCTGTAAAAATTGACAAACTCTGACACACCTGTAAATTAATGTAAGTAATTCATATTGTTATTGTTTTGTGTGTTGAATTACATTGCTTGAATTACATTGATTTAATAAAAAAAAATATCAATTTACTTTTGTATTAGATTGTGATTTAACGGGCTGACTGTAACACACCTGTAAGTAAATGTAAGTAATTTATATCATTATTGTTTTGTTTGAAACTGTGTTTTTGTAACAAAATCCATCGATATTCAAATTATTTAGCATGAAAAAAAAATCCATTGATATTCAAATTATTTATTATGACGTAATAGCTGACACCACCCTGCGCAACAGAAAAATAAGAACTTTTGAAATTATTCAATTTTTGGTCCAATAAATCAGATAGGCGCTTTTTCTTTTCTTTAAAAATAATCTCATCGGAATTCAACCCGATACGTGATTTTTCATCGGGTTTAACTTGTTTTTAAAAGGACAAATGGGAAAGTTTCAAGATTTTTTTATAAGTATCAGTTTCATTCTCCCAGAAACCTTTTTTTTTTCACGATATTCTATGATAAATTTTTTCTATTGTTTTTTTCCATCTTATTTGTAATGATTTAATTGCAGTGCTCCAGTTATTTCTATATATTACAGTACATTACTTAGTGAAGCATGCATTGTGAATCTGAAATGAAAAAAAAAAAGCTTCCGACGAGTTCATATTCACATCCTCGTGAGCCATGTTAGTTAGACTACAAAGGATAACCAGCAGACGTCGTTCAAATTTAGTACCATAGTCATTATCTAGATTAAAAGTATTACTTGCTCAGATTTTGAACAATTGAAATTAAAACCAACTGTGAAAAATCAATATTGTAATTATGCAGCAACTTTTCATAGTTACGATTTTTAAACCCAAATTTACCTTTTGATTTTATCGATAAGGGTTCACTTGAATAGGTTTGATAACATATACAGACGTCTAAATAAATCATGGCGGTTTGGATTTGCATATTTTGAAGAGAGAGAAGCAAGAAACAACTAAAGATGATACCGGAATAAAAAGAATGAAAATTCAAAAAATTCAAATATGCGATCACTTCCAACTAAACCGACAAGGCAAATTAGACAAGCGCTTTTGAATGAAGTAGATCAAAATTCAAAATTTCATTACATGATTTCCTTATCTCTAGCAATAAATATAGTTTGACTGGGGATATCATTATCGATCAATTGGATTCGATAAAACAGAACCAAACTGATAACAGTTTTTTTGTTTTTTTTAGATTTATAACTCGTGTTTAGATTTTTATAATTTTTTGTACTAGTTGCCTGGGAAAGAGTAGTTTACAAACTTCCCTTCCCTTAGCATTTGTAAAGATGTAGGTCAGACTGCAATTCTCTGTTGGATACGCAGCTGGGAGAAGCGACAAAAGAACAGTTTGCTATGTAGGCATTTGGAATGCATGAGAATGATGAACCCCTTTCGTTGTGTAGTTTGTAAGTCACAGCAGGGTCAGATGCATTACTTGTCAGACTGTTGTTTGCATGCCATAAGGATTACTACTTGAAATCTTGAGTATTGAAAAAAAACAATAAAACAACAGAAAAACCTATGTACTATATCTATGATAATTAGAGTCACAACATACTTTAAAATTGTGCCCTATGATCGATAGGATAAAATCGATGCATCCTAATTTTACATTTAATAATGCCTCTCCTTGCTTAGGGTTGGATTAAGAACCTTACACAGGATTTTGGGATGGATATTGTGCTTTGACTATGCCTCGATCCCGAGACTGTTTCATTTAATGTAGACATTTTTCGCAGTCTTAAAAACTTGAGTTAAGGTATTTTCATTACTAAAGGGATTATCCAGATGTATCCTTGCACTAATTGCTTCAATCCTTATGTTTCGGCAAGAAGAGAAATGGATCGGCCTGCGTCAAGATTCTCGTTGAGAGTGGATTCGAACAAAGACTACGAAGGTCCATGCAAATGTTTTATTGTTATAAGGAAATACTTATGGCAAGTGACATGAGTGTAAGAATCATACTTGAATATAATGTTGAAACTGGGTGAAGCTGTTATATTTAGCATATGTTTGTACCAATGCTTGTTTGATTCTATATGTATATTGGCAACTCATTCATTGTTTTTCCTTGGGTCATATGGCTGAATATAAGGAGGGAACCCTTCATCCCGGTCACAGTTCGTCAATATACGATTGAAACACATACACAAACTGAGATAGAGAGAAATCTGATGAGCTGCATTCCATAACGACCACCTAGAAATGATAGACTCTTCTATCATACACATGTACATTCACTCACACACAAACACAAACACACACACACATATATATGTTTATGCACACACACACACTCACACACACACACATATATATATATATATATATATATATATATATATATATATATATATATATGCAGAATTTTTATCTGAAATTTCAACTCAATAGAGAAGCGTTACATTAGGTGAATTGTACAAGGAGGGAAAATTTGTTGAGACATTTTTTTGTGTGTAAAATGAATGGCTTCTCATCATTAGGCTACGGACTTATTGATGGACTACAGACATACATATACATGCAAACGCAGACACATTCATGTACTTACACACACACACACACACACACATATGTATATGTATGAGTGTGTTAGGTTGATGGATAAGTTCCCAGCCCGCGATCGTTTATACAATATTAAGCAAAACTTACGTTCCCAAGAGTTATTCAAACTCTTTGTTGCATAGTTATGTGTACCCTTTGAGAATAGTGGCCGGGAAAAAGAGATAATTTTACTTTATTTGGGTGAAAATAATGACTAAATATAAAATGCATATTTTGCATTTTACTCTTCACGTTCCTTCATAAGAAACAGCACAGAGGAAGTTATGTAATGGATCGCCGAAATTCTAGAGGCATAGACTTTCGAATTCGTCGTATCGCCTGGCCAAACTATACTTTAATTGTACTTGCTTTCTCATTCAAGTAAGGATCTTTTACAACAGGTAGTTATTTAAATACTTGTAAGATACTCGATACCCATGGTGCGAGAAGTAAAAACTTATAATAATTAAAAAAAAAAAAAGAGAAAAGATAGGTTCGGTAAGACGCTCTATAGAAACTGTCACGTGGTCAATGTATTTTGGTTTGCATGCTGTGTTGGGCATGATCAATTAAAACATCGGAAAGAAGGGGGTCGGATTGGTCAATGGATAAGTTACTTCTCTCGCTTTTTCTAGGCTTGCAATCACTTTAAAAGTCAGTATTTTCAAGAATGAAAAAATGCATACTGAAACCAGGGACGAATTTAGCATAACTGAACCCACCATCACCATCACCATCACCACTAAAAGCTACTGGGGAGAGGTTAAAAGAAAAAAAAACGTTTTATGTAGGCAGGAATAAGTAAATGTGTAGATTTTTAGAATTCTCCAGCTTTAGCAAGCCAGACGAAGACTGAAGAAATCTACTTCGACAGTTCTGGCTTACGGTCTCTGAAAATGTCTTCTTTCTCTTATCTGTCAGTTTTGCACTGGTAAAACCTTGTTTCCCCAAGAGTAGAGACATAAAAGTGAGAAGAAATTCTATCCCAGAACAGCAGGTTGTCGATTTTAGAATAAATTGAAAATAGAATAAAATAAAATAAACGTCGAGTATGACGGTTGGGGAATAACTAATTGATTTTGCACTCAGAGGAGTATACAGCTAATTGATTTGATTAAAATCATAGTTAAAGAAGAGAGGAGGGATCTTGCTTGAATTTCAGCAATCAAAATTTTCAGTCACACACACACACACACACACACACACACACACACACACACACACACACAAACACACACACACACACATTTAATAAAATAAATAAAACATAGATTCAAAAAGGGAGAGGAAACTATTGAATTTAACGTCTTCACAAAACATAAACCTTACTTCCTTCTTAGTTCCCTGGAGATTTGAAGGGACCGTGAAAAGATTCGGGTCATTGAAAAAGTCTCTGTTGCAGTATTACAAAATAATGATGATTAAACTAAACATCAACGTCAGTTTATACACTTCACGATAATAGCATTTACGAAGTCTGTTTGAAAAGTATCCTGTCATTTTGAATAACACGGGAACCGGTTGCGTGGCCCTGATGTAACTTGGCAATCAATCATAGTGTTTTTTTTTTCCTGCGCATGCATGTTCAGACACACTCCAATCTGGTTACTCAGTCGGCAGCGAGACTTCACTGCGTGAAGTTTTGCGCTGTGTGACTATTGCATTCACAATGGCATCGTTGATCATTCTTCACGTTTTGTGCAAGGCTTTTTTTTTCTTTTTTTTCTTTCTCTCAAAACATCCTACCACTCAGGTTTGTAATCCCAAACTACAGTCCACGTTTGGCTCCACGAGACTTGCTTTTCCTGCGGATATTCTAGACCGAAGACTATGAAATTAAGTGCATGACCAGGCACGGAATGGAAGCTCGTTGAAGAGACGCTGGGATTCGTGTGTGAGATCAGGAGGGGGAGTGCTTTGAAGCGAACAAAGGTGCCATTATCTTAGGCTATTTTCCGTTGATATCAAATGGCTGGGTATTTTCTGGGCAGTCCTCGTATAATGCGATTCATATTTACGAAGATCTTGTTAAGTGTTGAGAGACATAAAGTATTCTCAGCGTCCCAGCATGTTATCCACTATCCATACTATCTCAAGTACTACCGCTGGGTGCGTAAATAGAACCCATCAACCAAAACTATCAACTTGCTTTTCTTCAGTTTTAAAATCATTCTTGCTGGCTGTCTGTTCATATATATATATATATATATATATATATATATATATATATATATATATATATATATATATATAACGTGTGTTCAAACCGCACCAATGGAGCTAGGAGGCTGAAAATTTGAATATTACTTAATTCATAATGTCTAGGAAAAAAAAATGTTTTTTTTTCTTTTTTTCGAATTTTTTCCCTGAAATGGGGTTTTAGTGGGGGAAGGGTCAATTTAAGATGTGAGTTTCTGCTAAATTGGTCCCTTCGTTTGTGTCTGACGACATTCATACTTGTTTTTTCATTTGTTTGTTTTTTTTTCAATTTTTATTTCGAACGTTTTTTACAATTTCAGTTATCATAGCCCAACATAAGGCGAGTAAAATAATTTATGCATTGTTTCCATCATTTTCCATTTTTCAAATTGATCACCCCCTACATGATATGCTGTCAAAATATATTGGTCATATGACAGTTTCTATCGAGGAACAAACCAGACCTATTTCTATCTTGCTCTATTTGTATTTGCTCTTTCCCACTCGAGAGAAGGATCGAGACAGTTTTTTTTTCCACGTTGCTTTAATGATCAGAGGCACAGCTGTCATTTTCCTATTTCACAGTTTCTTGGTGTTTTGAGGAAATTAATGGATTTTCCTTTTGGTTTATTCTGATGTCTGCCATATCAATTGTTGACGCTTATTTAATTTATTGAACACAAACTCGACTCGTTTCAAAAGTTCCCATTTTTCTTCTACACTGAGTGACGTCAACTATTACGTCGTGCTGAATAATTTGAACATCGATGGTTTTTGTTTGAATAGATTTAGTTCAAATCAAAAGAATAACTGCAAATTACTTGCATTCGTTTACAGGTGTATAACGGTAAGCCGATTAAACCAAAATCCTATAAGAAAGTGAATTGATACTTCGATTTCCTAGATGTGTCTATTCATCTTTATCAAAAGCTTTACGATTTTTATTCAAAATGATACTTGCAAAGTATAAATTTCCATATCGCTGTAGAAGAATCAATTACTACTTGCACGTCCTCCTCCTCCGCTTTCTACGACTGCTACTACCATTGAAAGTTGAAGCATCGTGGAACTTATGGTTCTTGTTTTAAATCAATGTAATTGAATCAATGTAATTTAATACGTAACTTGAAGAAAAAAAACAATAACAGTATAGATTACTTACATTTATTTACAGGTGGGTAACAGTCAGCCGGGAATATGATGGAATTAAATATTAGAGACGGGATTAAATCAAGTTTAATTAGATACTGGAACACCATTGTATGTATATATTTACAATTGCAGGAATATCCAGCATCGTCCGGGAAAAAAGCAAACATGCAATGTTACAACATAGCAAAACAAGGGAAATTTTATAGAGATTTCATAAATTCAATAAAGACTAAGTGAAAAATATTTCTACAACTTTTTGTTATAATATACAGTTTCAATGAATAAATTTGTTCACTAAACACAGTTCAAACCTGTTAAAACCGTAAATTTACCTTTATCAAAAACATTTTTGTGCTGTAAAAAAGCTTGAATTTCAAAAAATCGAACAACGGTTTTTAGTTAAATTTAATCTCATATTTTAGCTCGTTTTAAGTTAATTAAACAATAGACTGTAACAAAAATTGCTTACGTTTCAGTTGAAAACAGAAACTACTTTCCAATAGATTCTTATCGTTCAATCTTTTTTTTAAAATTTCACTTAAAGAAAAATCATATATATATTCTAACCGTCATTATTTTTTTTTCTGTGAAACTTCAAGTTTTATTTACAGCACAAAAATATGATTACAATGAAATACGATTCACAGTCTTTAGGCTTTTAAAGTTTCACCTTTGAATGATAATGAATGAATCAACACTTTTTCCTGACACCAAAACGTCAGTCGCCAAATTGGCTTATGTCAAATTGGCTTCGCTAAATAGTTTCATTGCACACTTGAAATTATCCTTCGGACCAGGTGCCTGTGCTGTGTACGAAGAAATATACTAAAGAATATTTTTTCTATTCTGTCAAATTCACCCTTTCCCTCGGGCAACATGCTACTTGGATAGAATGATAATATTTTGAAACATTCTTTTTAGATACACAGGTATAATGAGATAAATCACTCGAGGATACTGAAATGATACTGTAAAAGAGTAAATATCAAAAGATTGTAATGAGAGCGTCCATTAAAATAGTATTGGGTCCAACATTTATTCATTTGTAAGAAGTCTCTTAGAAGGGAAATGTTTCAAGGGAGATAATAACCCTATTTTTATCGATGTCGGATGGTAACTTGTCTCCCTTACATTTGTCTAAATGGAAATTAGAAATGACCAGAACTGACTAGATAGGACCAGATTATCCCAAGATAAGCTTCACATAGCCAATGACCTTTGCCCTGACGGGATATACTCATACGCTAAATGTTACCTTGTAGCCTACGATTGATTAGAAATAACCCTAAATGACCTTCGGCGATGGTGAATAATTTCCAGGGACTTGCATATTGTCTATGTGTTTCGCTGTGAAAATATGTACCCCTATCCAAAATCTCAGATTCCTAGATGCAAAATTGTGGCGTATAATGTGGAATAAACGGACACATAATTATACACACACACACACACGCACATATATATATATATATATATATATATATATATATATATATATATATATATATATATATATACTAGGATACCCAGTCATGTCAGCAGAAAAAAAGCATGATATAACAACACAAGAAAACAAATTAGATTTTCATTAAATCAGATGTTCGTTTTAGTCAATCATTTCCACACACTCCTATGTCGAATTTAGCATCGTAGTTACACTACGAATTGAAGCTTGAAAATTATTTGTTATCGGAAATGAAAAATCACCGGAGGAAACAAAATATCACCCAAATACCTACGCGTAAACTCAATCAAACAGTTTTTGGCTCGTTACTTTGTGATGTTTACGGAGAAATATATTTAAGAACATTTTTTTTTTCACTGTATGGTAAAACTTGAAGTTATTTCCCCCCGGGCAACGCAAGGAATCCCTGCTAATACCTGCTAGAGTAAAGTAAATGTCTTGAAATATTCGTAAAAAAAATACAAGGGTAAATCACTGAGAAACATTGAAATGATGCCTCAAATAGCAAATATAAAAACAAAAATTAGTATACATTAACCTGTTGAAAGTCCTTTGAAAGGCAAATCTACGGATATTAATTTTCTCTGGGTTATGAGAATTTTTGTTGAAAATAAGTGGCCCCTTTGTATTTGTCCTAATGAACATTTGAAATTACTTTTGATGACGTTGAATGACATCTGAGGCAGACGTCGCATACACCTTTGCAATGAAAAGGTGTATCCCTATGCCAAATCTTCTGAGCTGCAAAATTGTTCTTCACAAATTCGATTGGCTAGAAATTATCATAAATGATGGTGGCCTCGAATGATCTCCTAGTTCAACTTAACATATCCCATGTCCTTCTCTGACAGTTTCTAAATTTTAACTTCCTATGGACAAAATTATAATCTAGAATAGCTTCAATTGACCAGAAATGTTGACTTTGAATTACCTCTTCGATCAACCTCATGTAATTCATGTTCTATGCTGTGAAAGGATTTAACCATTGGCCAAATTTCAGCCTTTCAGATGCAGAATTAACTTTCGGTTTTGTTGGACGAAAATCAGGGTCCAATTTAGCATTTCAATTACATTGTAAATAGATATATAACGTAAAGCCTTTAATAAAACCCATCCTATGTCCTCCGCTGTGAAAAAGTGTACTGTTACGCAAAATTTCAGTTTACTACATGATAAATTGTGGCCTGCAAAGTGGAACAGACAGGTGTATATATTTATGTGTATGATTGTGTTATTGATGTAAAGTGATCCGATAGAAAGTAGATGGAAATGAATATTGGACGGTGAAGTGAAAAACATATTTTTTTATCATTCTGTGGGCGCAGTTCGATGCATTTCGTTGGAGGCCAGCCATCTTTTCCAGAGAAAAAAATCTTTTCTGCGGTTTCTCAGAGAAAAATATGCTGTGTACATTTTGATGCTGAAGATGGGGAATGTGAAATTTTTCTCTGTGTTTGGTTGTTTGGTAGGAGCAGGAGGTGATGTTTTTTTTTCGTGTGTGTGTGTGTGTGTGTGTGTGTGTGTGTGTGTGATTTATGTAGGACTTGGCCAGATAGATTCGATGAAGAATTTCTCTTTCATCTTTCATTTTGAAGAAAAAGAAGACGGAAAAGTAAGAAGATTTTTCATTTCTCATCATATATTCATTTATATACTTCTGTACAATTGATTAAAAACTTTTCCCCATAAAAAGAGAAAAAACATGAGATCAAAATGAAGCCAATAAGAACAGAATAATAAATGTATAAATAAATAAATTTGAAAGAAATGGTTGCATACCATTGGGAAAATACGAAAATAAATGTTATATATATTGCTTTTGCATGTGCATTTTGGCTATAAATTTCCGTCCCAAATATAATGAAAGTAAACTCACAATTTAAATTGAATTAAAATAAATTAAATATTAATAAATTGTTTTGTTTTAAATCACGTATTAAATTACACGGTTCCAATTACATTGATTTAAACAAAATTGAAATATCAAATTACTCTCTTATCGGCTTTGGGTTAAGTGTCTAGTGAATATAATTTCCGTATCATATTCTCTGTAATAATCGGCTGACTGGTATACACCTGTAAATAAATGTTAGTAATTTATATTGTTATTGTTTTGTTTTGAACTGCGTATTGAATTACATAATATCAATTACATTAATTTAAAAAAGATTAAAATATTAATTTACTTTCTTATTGAATTATCTGTCTAGTGAATATAATTCTTAGTTTTATATTTTATGTATACACCTGTAAATAAATTCAAGTAATTTATATCGTATTGCTCTGTTTTTAGCTATGTATGCATTTATCAAAACAATATCCATCGATATTCAAATCATTCAGTATGGCAATAAAGGAGAACTTTTGAAACGGAATAAATTTGGGTCAAATAAATTGAAAAAGCACCCAATGCATTTATTTGACGATTCCAACTGTGTCCAATGCTGTAGATCGTTAGCATTCTTGCAGACTATTCACAAACGTATTTAGTCCCAATCCTCACAGGATACTCTTCATAGGTTCCGGAATAAGCTAAGCTAAGCTAATTTGTCAAAATTAATGAGATTATCGGAGAAGAACAGACAATTAGTCTGAAGATTCAAAACCCCACCAACTAATTATCCTACAGGACAATAATCTAGTAGATCTAAGAGTTGGTAAAGTAAATCAAGTATTTGGTAATTCTGGAGATCACAAGTTCATCCCCAGTGTTGGGCGCTGAAAGCCATTTAATCTGGTTTGGTGAGAAAATTATAAGCAGCATCAAAAGGAGGAATAAAGGGTTGATTCCCCAAAATGAGCAGTGGCATGAACTCAACCTAGCCCCATTGAATTGAAAAAAAAAAGTGTTCGGTTCGTGATTTCCGGAAGGTCACTTGATACGACGAATATATAGAAAAAAATCGGAGGGTGCAACAACCAAAACGTTGCAACAATAACAAACAAGATGAAGGCAGTAGTCAAAATAGCTCAATGTATGATTATCTGGAAATATGTCCGAGTCTTCCGGATAGATTTTGCGGCCAGTGAGACATTCAGAACACCACGGCATTTGACTGAATAGCTTTGGTGCGCGACATTAGTTTTCTGATTCATTTCTGTGCTGTTTGATTTCCCTTCTCGACAATAACAGGACGTGCCGATCCATTTGATAGAGATACCAACCATTTATCGATACACTTAGGTTCATGCTACCTAATTGTTACAATGAAATATTGTATTTGTTTGGTCTTTCCACCAATCATGTATGCGATTTCCAGTTTTTGCTGGTCATTTCATCAAATCTGATTGAAATCACCTGGCAATACTACATCACCAATTTCCATTTTTTTTCCTCTTGTTCTTTAACATTACTCATTCTCAAACTAGTTGCAAACATTTATTCTACTTGAAAAAAAATTTCTAATTCCTTGTACTTTCTCTTTTTTCCTTCGAATAGCTCAACATATATAATGGGCTCCTTCGTGCCTATTCACGTAAGTCATGATTTTTACGAGTTACAATGACTCTATAGTCTTTATAAGTTGCCTTCTTAATAACAGATTCATTAATGATTGTGTTTGCATGAAAAAAACTATCTCTGCAATGCAGTTATGAGGAAAAAATATAAAAGGTGAAACTTCCGACGTCAGTACAATAATTACACGAGTCTGAACATACCAGCGGGATTCGTCATTTAAAAAAAAAAAAAATATATGAATTACTTTTTGATGCACTCTAGACAACCAGTAGTTTTACATCATATGTGTCAGGATCTATCATCAATAAAAAAAAAATTCAGGAAGATTCAGCCTCAGTAGAGAGAGGGAGCAAACAAATTTTATTTGTTAAACTTGAATTTGTGGTCATGACAAAATGCCGCCTCTAGTATCTTTAGAAGATTCGCGTCAATTATTTACAGCAATTATTTTCCAGGGTCTAAATGTCTGTTTATCGGTACTGTACTTTTGCAAATACGATTCGTTAGATTCTGACAAAAGTTTTCATGGATTTTCTCGTCGTATTGACACGTTAGAAACACGTTTTTTCTGAGCACTTATCCGGGGGGAAAATAAGTCCTTACTTCAGAGAAATTTGCTTAGTTCGTGAGTTATCGCTGATTTCCCTCCTTTTTTTTTCTCTCAAGATTTGACTGATTACAAGTGTCAGCTTAGTTTACTATGACTTCGTAATATTGCATGCTGGAATTTTATTCCCATCTCATGTGCGTAATAGAAATGAATGCGACCTCGCAGATTGAAGATTTTTCTTTATCAGACTAGCGATGACAGCAACACTTCCGCCAAGAGTGTGGTAAATTATAACATGAAATATAGGCTTTGACTATGAAGCCGAACCACACACACACACACACACACATATATATATATATACATACATATATATATATATATATATATATATATATATATATATATAATCATCATCCGTAATAAATTCACTGCTGGTCAAAGGACTTTCCTATCTCCTTACGTACAATTAGTAAGTTTATTTTCATTCGGTTTAGATTGCTTTCTTTGAGCGATTGTACTGAGCGTTGTTAAGGCCACCAAATGAGTGTCGTGTAAGTATATGCAACTGAAAAACATCAAGTAACTATGCACAGCTATTTTGATTACGCTAAAGCAAGCAGAAGATTGATAAGAATAATTTTTCAAACTTAATCAAATAGGTTTTTTCTTTTAAATTTGCCAGAGTCTTGGCTATCGTAGATTTTTATCGGCTAAATTGAAAGAAATCAAGAAGATCCTGCCCAAAATGGCTAATTTGGCAGCCCTGGTGTGACTCAATACAGTGAAGGCCATGCTGCTTTCTGATTGATTCATCATCGCAGACTTTCTTATCTGACTTTTTGTTGATTGCAAAATTATTTGACGATGTTTAATCGTCTCGCTATTCCCTTTTCTGTTGTAATCAGTGAGATTTTGTAAGACTCAATGACGAGTTAAATGATTGCAAGAATATTTCCACTCTGCATTGAGCTCTAGTGATTCTCCATTGGTCAGAAATCTGGTCAAATCACGAAACGTTTGCGATTTCTTCGATCAACATACATGTTGACATGAAGAGCCTCCGCTACGACTCGGCTCTACAATCTGGGTTAAGAAAAGATATTGATTTTCTTTTTCAAGGGATAAATGTAAAAGATTCATTGAGTACTTTCTTCAAGTATTGTGGTGGGAAAAATTTGCAGTAACAATAATTACATGAATTTTAAAAATTTGTTAAATATACTCTCACTTCATCTTTATAGATATTCACTAAATTTATCTCAACGCAACACAAGGATGAATAGAAGGGGAGTGGACAGAGAGAGATTCTGTTGCATCAATTCTACCAGCAAAGGGATTCTTTTTATAAGTGGTTGGGTTCGAACACCGACCCTGTCACCCGTGGAAAATCCTTAGTCACGAGATAGTCTTTCTCCCTTCAATCCTACCCAGTCTATCTATTTATCTTGAGTATGCTAGTATCTATCTACCAATCCTATTGAGTCTGATCACATCTATCTATCTATCTACGTCTGACACTGGGGGTAAATGTTTGGTCAAGGAATTGTTACACTAGTCTTCGTAGTTGGGACAGCAAGCTCAACTTGACAATCTATGCTCGAAATCCTGTGTTTTACCTAGGATTGAACACTGACCAGCTGCGTCGATGAGAAATATTCAACCATTTCAGTTATCTAATAGATTATCTATCTATCTATCTATCTATCTATCTATCTATCTATCTATCGTAGACAATTCAGTGAATCATTCGGAAGTTTCACATAGTAATTTCGATTTTTTCGAGGTTCCCGATTTCAGTAAATCAATGCTGCCGATATAATTTACTATTGTTATTCAATAATCCCCAATCGCTGATGTCGTAGAAGTGACCAAAGAAACTGTAGATCGATCAGTATTGATGAATGTCACCGAGGTGCAATGCACTTTTCTGAAAACCGGAATCAGTTTCTAAAAAATATCAGCGCGTTATAGACGAAGAATAAATCTATGGCGGCACTCGAAGTAAGAATAATACATTTTACCATGGCAATTGAACCACGTGAGGACATTATGTGCCAAGTGGGCATTTTCAGAATTCGAAGATTCGAAGATAACGATGAATAAACTTTATATAAGCGTCTGAATTTTATTCCCTACGTTATTGTCGACAAGAACATGAACGGGGACCAATCCTCACCTAATTTAGTAAACTCTTTGTAAACTCTCCACTTTTTGTCTGTCACGTCACGTTAAACCAAACGATGTATTACAGTTCCCTACCGTTATTTGAAGTAACCCGACTTGTTTTATTTCATTTGTTTACTCATTTTTTTTTTTACTGATTTGAATTTTATGTCTCATTGAAACGTTTCAAGTATTTAGCTTTCACATATTTATTCATCTATCATGAATTTAAACTTGGAAAAATGAGTGGCACGTTTTAATGAGGTAGGGTGCATTATACACCTTGAAATAAACAGGAGGAAAAGTGACAACGGTTTTAAATTATAAGATATTTTAGACATGATATATACTTTATTTATAATATCTATGATGTGCAACGATGAATCAGTAGGTCTGTTGCCTGACACGTAGTTATTAACTGAATTTTGATCTGAGATTTTCACATTAGAAAATTTGATATATGGGATAAATATTCATCAATGGATTGAGTACATTGACAAGGAGGAGTTTATGCTCGATCAATATTATAAATGTACACATATCATGTAATAGGTATACTTAAGTATATATATATGTACATATCTAATATGTCAAGACCTACTCATGAGAACACACACACGGTTACACAGGCATGTGCACACGCTCGTAGAAGCAGAAATCTTTATAGGACATTTTGAAAGCTTATCTTTTCCACGCTTCTCAGGAATAAAATATAAAAATATTTAAAAAAAAAACATCGAAAATAAGATCTGTTGAACCATAAGATATTAACAATGACCCATGAATTGAGCACTAATTGATGATATACTTCATTTTGATAAGAGAACACGATTACTTATATCATTCGCGTTGTGATATTGAATATCTTGAGTTCTTATCCAAGCGAAATAGTTTCAACTGGCGGGCCCAACTGAGGCGGAATCAACTTATACCATTTAAGTGAAGAACTTTCATAATAATTACACTTACTACCGGAGAGAAGGGTTGCTGGACTGGTTTCGAAATCATTCTTCGACTTAATGGAGGCACTAAATAGGAGATGCAGATGGAATCATGTGTAATAGAGCGTGAGAGAAAGTCACTGAAAATGAGCGAGTGACTGAGTGAGAGAGTGAATGGAGAACAGACTGAACTTTACAGTGACAGATATTATTCGACTAAAGTACACCAGTGCGCGGTGAAAAATAGAAAGATGTGTAAATGGTGCAAGTGATGAAAAAATAACGCATAGAATCGAAAATAACACACACACACACACACACACACTCACACATATATATATTTGTATATAAATTGAGTGATATATTAACCGAGTAACGACGGGAGATCATTTCAAATAAGTTCCCATATGATATAACGCATTTTATAATGAAATTCTGTTGGACAAAATACGTCCATTTCTTGAAAATAGACCTGTTGCTTTGAAAGTTTGAAAGAGACGAATAGACCGAAAATAAACGAAATGAAAATTTGGGTTATATATATATATATATGTAGAGAGAGAGAGAGAGAGAGAGAGAGAGAGAGAGAGAGAGAGAGAGAGAGAGAGAGAGAGAGAGAAAGAGAGAAAGATATACAGATAGATAACATACTTAGATAAGCATAAGTTGATAGATAACAGAATGATATATAGAGATAGAGTACAGATTGAGATATATAGATTGATCGTTAGATTGAGGCAGGCTGATATACCAGATTGAGATGGCTCAACGGGCTTGAATATAACGCTGATTGAAGGCGCTAGAAACATAATCTCTGTCGTCCTTGTAACGAAGCCGTTCAAGGATATGAGACAGAAATGGAGTGAAAGAGAGTTGTTTAATTCAAATGGACACAGAAGCATAACAAGGCAGTTTTTAAGAGGACGTATCTTCGGGGAGTTGATGCGGCTATTCTTAATTTCAATGTTCGAAAACTACACCTTATTAGCCGAAAAAGAAGCTGTATTCAAAAACGCTGAATTTCAATTTGAAAAAAAAATGAACTTCAAATTAAAAAGCTGAACCTCAAGTTAGTAAAGTTGAACCCCAATTTTAAAAAGTTGAACCTCAATTTTAAAAAGTTGAACCTCAATTTTAAAAAGTTGAACCTCAATTTTAAAAAGTTGAACTTCAATTTTAAAAAGTTGAACCTCAATTTTAAAAAGGGATTTCTAAGTAGAGCTAAGCAGTTTCTTCAACTGGACCATCTATCTTTTTGAACCGGATCTTAACTTGTCCTCTCCGTTTAGTGTTCATTAAACTTATATAAATCATTTAAATATATAATCTTTGAAGTGAGAACTGAAAAAACAACCGTAAATGAATTTTTATTATACGTCGTTGTTAAGTATTTTTACAATATGAACATAGTTGCTGCTATTGAATTGTGGACCTCACCAAGGGGTCCATCGGCTCCCAGGTTGGGAACTGCCTATATGAATTTTGAGGGGGGGGGCAATAGAACGATGCTACCACCCCTCGGATTAAGAACCCGACCCTGAACAATGTGTGAACTGGTATCAGTTTCTGATAATCTGTCTTTGTAATTATATTGTTCGTTAGTTAATGTTTATGGACCAATATTGTATTTCGTCACACATGAACTTTTTAGAATTGAATTGCAACTTTTTAATTCGAAGTTCGACTTTTTTTAAAAAATGAAGCTAAAAAACAGATGTAGTCTTTTCTAATTAATAATGTTGACCTCTGCTTAATGGACGCTGGCGATAGTTATTCGACTGGTCAGTTGAATGGGTGGAAGGCCGAAAAAGAAAGAAAGAGAGAAAGAATATGTAAGGAAGTAGAACAAAGAGATAAGAAAAGATGTAAAAGGAAGGAAGAAGTGAAGAGGAAAAGAATGGAAGGAGAAAGAAAGAAAGAAAGAAAGAAAGAAAGAAAGAAAGAAGGAAAGAAAAAAGAAAGCAAGGAATAAAGAGAGAAGAGGAAGAAAACAGAAGGAAGACGAACAGGTGCAGTTAGTCACTGAATAGAAACAGTCACGTAACCAATCTTTTGGTATGGCAGCATACCGTGTCGGGGGCGATCAATTAAAAAAAATGGAAAAAAAAGGTTGATCAATGAATATATTGCTTCGCTTGCCTTTTATTGGGCAATGATCACGAAAAAAAAGTCGGATTTGAAAAAAAAATTCAAAAAGACGCGATTGCTGCCGGACACAGAGGAAAGAATCAATTTAGCGTGAACTTACTTTACAAAATTCTCCCTAATTTTATTTGGCAAGTTGAGTAAATGCTCAGATTGTCAACTCTCTAGCTACATTGGTGTGGCCTGTACGCATGATTCATACTTATATACAGACCCACTTGAAAACTGAAGATATCCAAGTTGACATTTTAGGTGACAGTTTTGGTTGACGGTTTCTAAAAATAATGAAAAGCAAAACAGAAGTAGAGGGGGAAAAAGAAAGGGAGATGAAAAGGAAAGTGCATGTGTGTGTGTATGTGTCGGGGGGAGTAAAGAATTGAATATCGCAGACAGGAGGGAGGGGAGGTTATGGAAAGAAGAGAGAAGGAGAGAAATTGATATCAAAGGAAGAGAAAGAAAGACAGGCAGGAAGCACATGGTAAAAACCGAAATGTCGACCAATATATGTTGTTCGGAGTACAAAAACGGGTTCAATCGAAAGGAAAGAAAAAATAAATCCCCCGAACACTCAGGATGAGCTGAACGCGAAAATATGAGTAAAGGAAATAGGCAATCTGGCAGTAAATTGATAGATGTAGTGATGAATGAATCAAATATGACACAGGAAACGTCAGAGAAAAATCACTTTAATATCGACACTTGAAGCAGTTAAATGTGGTTTTATTGTATTTAATCCAACATGATGCAATGGATAGAACCTTGAACAACAGTAGTAACTGGTGGCTTTCACTGGAGATCAAGTGATAGCAAATCTTATCAATTTCGAACTCTTTACAGTATTCTTGTCGATTATAAAAATGCTGTGTCGACTGGATTGTTTTGATTCTTTTTTCTTCTTCTTCTTCTTCTTATTATTATTATTATCATAGGAACATTTGAACGAATATACAGATTTGGGACCTTTAGGTAAAATAAAACTAGAAGTTTCTATGAAAAAATGCAGGAACCATGTCAGTTTTAGAATGTGAATTCAAGTTTTGTTGTTTCAAGTGTTTTTTAATTTGCAGCGATAAGAGGAAGGATATATTGCTAATTCATTTTTAGCTACAAAGAGTGGAAGTAGCATCTAATTTGAGGTCGTGCAGTAGTCAAGTAATTGCGGTATTGAATCTTGAATAAATATATTTAAAAATGTATTCATTTGATGAATACTAATTATAGCCCATAATACGCTTTTTCACCCATCTGCAATTTGCTTGTCAAAATGATCTACGATATCCGATGACAATTTTTTTTCTGTTTTCTTCAATAAGGCCGTCTGTCTAACGACTTCAGCTGCATTGATATTGCTTACCCCTGCCTATCCGACTAATTGACAATACTTCAGGCTTGAAAGCTACCTATTTCTCCTATGTAGCGATAGCTCATGCGTACGTCATCTGTCTACGTCATCGGTCTACGTCAGGCGATTGAATCACTATGGCGGTAATGGATCTCATTATGAATATTAGCTTGGAATAGCGTGACAGGCGTACAGATAAATGCACAAAAAAGTGACAATGGTATTTATAAAGTTAGACGATAGTGCATCACTACTCCTCCTACCACTTGTCAAGTTTGCTTGAGATTCTGTCATCCAAATTGGTCTTTGATTGTAAGCAGCTGAGCAAGTATTCTTGAAATCACCGAGGAATCAAGTGTAAGCTCTCAAGTCGTATATTCCGACATAAAGATAGAAATATAAAACAGAAAAGGTAATAGGACAGAATTTTTTTAAGAGTTTCTCTTCAGTACATTAGATTCAAGTTTAAGATGAAGGTGATATTGGAGAAGAACATTTTCTCGGTCTTTTGATATTTCAAGTACGCATGAAGAGACAACCAGAACATACGACAGCAGACAATTTTATTCGAAATTTACTCACCCAGACCTGAAAAATGAAATATTCAATGATATTGTACGCATGCGCACACACTAACACGTGCAGACACAGACACGAAGACATATGAATTCGTATATATTTATATAGAAAGATACATCCACAAAGTTTTTGTTACTAATCAGTTTCATGCAATCATTACGATCAACAGACAACTGTTTTTCTTTTATTTCCCTACCTTATGTATAGGTTGAGCATTATATATATATATCATAAATTGCGTAATATGACATTGAAACCCTTATTTGAAATGCTCTCCCGTGATTACACGGTGAATGTATCATTCGGCCTAGACCACGTAAATCGAATAAACAATAAAAAGAAAACGAGGCTGCTGTAGGAACGCTATTCTATTTACGTTTCTGGGCCAAATGATGCATTCATTGTGTAGTGACGGGAGATTATTCAAATTAGGATTTCAATGTAATATAACGCAATTTATAATAATTCTTAATTCCATTTCTTAGTAAAACATATATATATATATATATATATATATATATATAGAGAGAGAGAGAGAGAGAGAGAGAGAGAGAGAGTCTGCAGCCTAATGATGGGAAAAACGTTCGTACGACAAATAATTAGTTTTTTCAGATGATCCCCCTCCCTGTCGATGCACTTGATTAAGACATTAATATTAATTACATCGATTGAAAATAATACATTGAACATTTCTGATGAAAAATCCAACAGATGACTACGTGTCAGGCAACCGATTGTTTGTTCCATCCTAATTGAGCGGACAAAAGTAAAAATATATCATACAGGTAGTTAAACATCAAAAATGGAGATGGATTGGACTCTTAGCAAGAAGGGAGGACAGCAGATATAGCAAAAGATTAACTGATTGGTGCCCAAGGGACAGCGATCACTCCATATACAAAATAGAGATATGAGAGGGAAAGACTAAGCAGAAGATGATGAAATCACAGTCGTCATGTAAGTAACTATATATATATATATATATATACAGAATTATTCAATCATATCTTATGTATACATTCATATGTATAATGTATGTGTGAATATATATGTGCGTATGTGTGTTTTGTTGTGTGTGTTTGAGAGCGTCAGTGCGTGCATGCGTGTGTTCTAAACTTTCCGATTTGTGTTTAATCGTAGAATCTACTCATTACTTGTACTTACTATCAGCTTTTTTAGTAAAATTCGTGTTCATTAACTATATCCGTACTTGAAGCCAGAGAGCGTGTGATACAAGCTGCCAGCCCGATAAGCGCCGATTTACGATGAGCCTGTTTCGGAACTTAGCTCCTTTTTTTCCCCCTTTTTTTGGTAATTCAGTTATTTAATAATTATTCATTTCATTCATTGAAATAACAAATCAATATTACATGTATTAGAAAAAAAAGCTACAAATATGCTTATATAATGGATTTATGATGCGCCAGTTTCGTTTACGCTACGTCTTTGAGGAATATATCCCCAGTGCTAGGACAGTCTTTACTTGAAAGAATGAGTTGAAATACGATTGAACTTTTGCCCCCACCCCCCAAGAAAAAACCAAACAAACGATCAACTTCTAAAATATTTCAATTTGACTTCTCCTTCTTTTTTTTTAGCACCAATCTTTCAAACAAACAAACAAAAAAAATGTTTATCTTGATAATCAGCATTCAAAAACCTGACCTTTACCGGCACTCGAAAAGTGATTATTTGTGGCAGAGACAAACTTTCTACGACTTCAGATCCCAAGCAGACGAAAGAGAGAGAGAGAGAGAGAGAGAGAGGGAGAGAGAGAGAGAGAGAGAGAGAGAGAGAGAGAGAGAGAGAGAGAGAGAGAGGGGGGAGATAAAAGATTGATAGGAATAGACAGATTTATACGTACAGACTCAATTAGATAGAAAGATGTACAGGCTGAAGTAGGTAGAACAATAGATATGTAGATAGATAAATAGATAGATAGATTGATAGATATAAACATTTACTAAGGTTGGTTTATTACTGTACGAATCAAATGGGAAGAAGTGAATGGTCGGAAGATTGTGTTTTACCAATCTTCGTAGCAGGGACAGCTTGTCTGCTTTGAAAAACAGTCTTTGAAATTCTGGTCTTATTTAAGGTTTGAACACTGAACACTGAATTCTCGTCTTATGTAAGGTTTGAACAACCGGAGAGGGATATGCAGCTCTCCCGGCCACGGTGTAAGCTCTGATGAGAGCTGATTAGGGTAATAGTGGGATTGATAGATACTACTTCTTTGAGTGTAACGATTATATAATGAAGAGACAGACCAAGGGAATAATCCACTTACATAAGGTATAACAATTCTTCCGATAATAACAGGGCAACAGGTGTGATAGTTGGGATATAATTAGAAGACATTAATGAGCACTTGTCCGCTGAGTAATATGCACCTCTGCCAGAAAGAGAAGAGATCTGCATGCCTGAACTCAATGTAAATGGTAATAAAACAAGAGCATGAAAATCGAAGCAAAAGATAAAACTACAAGACCACCACAGTATACAATATGTATATCAGAGGCGGGAACCGCAGACCCCAAGGTTGCATAGCTCGGGTGGGGGTGGGGGGGGAGCAATATGAATCTGAGAAACCTCAAAATCGAAAAACAGGAAAAAAAAAAAATTAGCCTAAAAAATCCAGAAAATGATTTTAAAAAATCTTAAAGAGGTAATCTTTAAAATGAATTATTATTACTATTATTGAAAAAGTTGATATTGTAGAGAAGCTGAATGATGGCCAGCAGATTCGATTTTCAAGTGGCGCGTAAATAGTTCATTATTCGGTAACTAGTAGGCTAGGTAAAAAAAAAAACCCCAAAAAACAAAGAAAAAAAAAACAAAACAAAAACAACAACAACAAAAAACAATTGCTGCTTTCAAATTAAAACATAAAGATACAGCCATCCCCCAGCTGCCCAACAGTAGGTCTATACTCGCAAATTATGCAGTGTAATTTTTCTACAGGACGATTGATACTCGCTCAAGCTAACGAAGGAAAATCGCCCCCCCCTCCAAAAAAAAAACTTGGAACAAATGAGCCAAAATTTTTTTTTTTATATATCATGTTATATTGATAAATGTTTCAAAAAAATCGTTTCCTAAAGAAAAGAAATAAGAATTAAACGTGATTCTTTAGTAATGCATACTCTGTGTTGAACATTAAATCACTGGCATTGTAAATTTTTAGTAAAAACCATCGAAGAATTATCCTTTAAAATCAGTAAAGAAAAATGTTTAAGAGTTGTGTGTGCGTGTGTGTCCGTATCTGTGCGTGCGTGCACGCATGAACACGTGTGTTTCTTATGGAACAGATCCAACTTGAATGTATCATGATATGAGATAGAGAAAAAAAAAAGAAGTAAAACCAATACACTGTCTGAAAATATTGTTGTTGTTGATGATGATGATGATGATCATGATCATGATGATGATGATGATAACTGAATTAATTCTTCGAATGGAAATATCCTGAATGATAACGCAGATCTTTTTTTTTTTCTTTTTTTGAATAAACAATAATAAAGGAAAAAAACTAACTTTTTTTTTTTCGATTAAAAAAAATAAATAACGGAAACAAATAATCAAACCAACGAGAACATGAAAGAAAGCATGGAAGAAAATGAAAGGAAAAAGCGACTTTTTCTTACCCTAAGAGCCCGGGGAATTCGCCGGCTGCCGAAATGGGAATGTCTTTGCCTGTGACAGACTAAAATCACACTGCCGGTCGAGAAAATCCCCACCAAGGCTTGTTGCTGATTCTGTGAGTGTGCGTCTATCAGACGGAAGCACTCTATGCCTGGCCCGGTTTCTTGTCTGTTCGTCTGCCGGCCCGTTGGAGAATTGTTTATATGTACTTACGTACGTACATATCCGTACGTATATACGCGTGTTCGTGTACTTGAGTACTCAGTTTCAGGATGTGGTTTCCCCCAGAGAACATGTGTGCGTGTGTGTGTGTATGTGTGTGTGTATATACACGAATAAATGCATGAGGGAAGGAGTGTGTGTTTAATAATTTTCTCAGGGCGGGACATAAGCCATTTTCTAATTTCTTTTGACTATAACTTTTTTTTTTAATAAATTGAATTATGAGATTTAGCTAGAAAATAATGAATTCAAAATTATTTTTTATAATTAATTATGTAATTAAAGTAAAGAAAAGTGAGTTTACAAACGATTTAACCGCCTCCAGGGGTGGCCGGAATGTGACACAAGATAGGTTTAACATGGGAGCCCACACCCGTACGTGTGGGCTAGGACAAGAATTGCCCAGTCCCTGTGACTAGTGCCATAATACTTTTGGACCCTCCCCTTATAGTGCATAAGAGAGGTGCTGCCCCTAGGTCGGAATTTCCATGATCTGTTTATGCCACGCCCCCCTAAGGCGAGAACATGATAAAGAAACAGATATTACATTAGCGTTCCTGTCCGAAAGCCAGGTAGCTGGGCGATATTTAATCGCGTTCCCAAGAGGGTAGAATTTGACAGGAGGTCGATTTAATTTGGGCCCATTTTGGGTCGATTTCATGTTGACAAGGACAAAAGTTACTCAGTCTAAGTTTCACAAAGATATCAGAATACCTTTAGATCCACTTCTTATAGTTCATTGGGGAGGTATTGCTCCGGGGTCGGTATCCCCTGGCTCCTCTGGGTCGCTTTGTTAATCTTATGTACCGCCCATGACGAGAAGACGACAAAGGAACATATAATGAGAATCTATATCAACCAATTAATTGAAAAACTATTGGATTTAATATCAATAGATTTCGAGATGAGCACGGGAACTTCAAGGCTACAAATGGTTGATCGGGACTTCTGAGCTTTAGTACAAATACTTCTCAAAAAGAACCAATCCGTATGATACGCAGTTTGTGTCTATGTGGATGCGTGCACATCTGCGTGAGTACTATTATCTGTTTGATACAAAATCTGATTATCCTACAACCCTGTAGATTGTCGAGATACCGCACTGGTTCCTTCAATGAATAACTTGTGTTACTCAGCAATAACCGTCTCCTCTCCAATAACATGCGACGGATTCTACTAGGTTACATACTAATTACAGTAGGGAGAGGTGGAGTCATGCCGTTAACTGTAAGACCAAATCAACATATTTATCCAATATATATATATATATATATATATATATATATATATATATATATATATATATATATATATATATATATACTAGCCGAAGTACCTTTGCTGGGTATAATATTTAGTTAGTATTAAGAGGACTGAAATTTCTGGGCACGAAAAAAATTTCCCTCCAAATTTGACCCATTACAGGGTGGGTTCTCTTCTGAACCCTTAAAGATGGAAAAGGTTCACCATCACTCTTCAACCCTTAAACGACGGGAAAAGGTTTCCCTTCACCTTTGACCCCTTAAGCGGAGAAATTCCCTCTATCATTGACCCCTTACTGTCGACTCCTTCAACTTTTGACACTTTGACGGGCGGAACAGTTTCCCTTCACTTTTGTTCCCTTAAAGAATTTAGGTGGTTTCTATGAAGTGAGAGATAAACACCAAGTCACACGCACGCAGATGGTGTTACACCGCTCTTTAGACTGAAACCCTTCATTAATTCCTGTATGATCGAAAACCGTAGACGGATGTTGCTTTTTTAATTTTTGATTTAACTTTTCTAAAGGTAACAATCATTTTACGACTAGCATAGGGGTAGATCATTTTAATAGAAACAATGAAACAGCAATTGAGTGATTTTACTTATTCCCTTGGTATTTGTTCGAGTGATCAACTTTGGTAGAAGACAATGCAGACGGAGCACTCAACACGTCTTGCTTTCAATTTTTCGAGAGACAAAAACTAGTGAAAATACTCCAAATCGATTCATTAATTACTTGCCTCCATCAAAAAAATTAATACCATAAGCAATCTAGCTTAGTTTCAAAGCAAATTACTCTAGTCTCCCTTGCTAATTACGATAGTGTAACCGAGATTCTATGGAACACCACGAACATGTTTATCGCCTAATGAACTATTGACAGTTAGACGACGCCAAGTAACATTCCTCTTTTGAAATACGCGCCTTGTCTTCATTTTATCCTCTGCACGCTGCTATGACCAATAACTGGTTTCCAGTAATGCTATTTAGTCTCTGGGAAATCCCCATTACTCCATTATTGGTCTACATGTGCATATGCTGACTTCAAAACTGAAGGTGTTCATAGTGTTTAGCGAATTTAGGCAATATTTGTAGTGCTTTGGTTAACGAACCATTATAGCATCCAGTCAACGGTAGGGTCAATATCTGTTGTATGCTTGATAAAAACAGCCCTATACTGGAGTTGGTTAAATCGAGTCAATGCACTATAGCCAGCGTATAATTCTCATTGACAATGATTTTGATTCTTATGAATGTATTCTTGCGCTGAATATTGTTCAGGTTAGTTAATATTTACGACTAAGGGCTGACTTAAATGTAATGTTTGGCTCGTTTATTTCACAAATCCCGTAGAGTTTCTTCTTTCTGTGAGCTGTTTTATATTTAGTTATTATGCTCGGATCAGGAAAGCCTAAGGCTAAATATTTTTTTAAATATTTGGTTGTGCTAAGTTAGGGGAGATAGGTCTGCATGCATTGAAAATCAGCATCCGATAGGCTGGCTTTCACCTGGGTTTGAACAGCCACAAGTACCGGTGCAAAATATGCAACTATCCTATGCATTAATTCTGGTGAGATCAAATATAAAAGTTCGTCTCTGTTTCCAGAAAGATAAAAGACAGAACGAAGACCAATTACAAGTAAAAAGAATCAGCAAAATTGCCTTTCCTTTTGTTAATCACAAAAAGTGTTACCGGTCAGGCGGAAGGAAGCCTGTAAATAATTCGTGTTTTACTTGACCGAATTGTATTTTTAAACAAACCAGCTGCTGCATTCAAATAATACCCCCATATATATAGAATATGAAAACAGGATATGGTTTGATTGAAAAACAGATTATGATAAAAGCTAAACATTTTCATAGCTTCAACATATTTTTACTTTGTTTGGGTTAATTTGGTTTACTGTGTCGTGCACATGACCATCTAAAACCAGATGGATGCAGATGTGAAGCCATGGCCGTTTCGGGCTCGGCCTCATGAGGCCTGACACTATTTTGTGTAGTCCAGTCCAAGAGGCATAGGATTCGCCCTGAAACCTGAAGACCAGCTATCTTATGTTTTTGCAGCAATAGCTTCGAGGAATAAAGAGAATTTCCGAGTCACCCTACCAACACGTTTTCGCGTGTGTTATCCCCACTTTGAACCGACCTTGTGTCACTCTCTGTTCTCCTAAGGGCTCGGAAAAATTAGATATCTTTTTTTTTTTCACTATTTTCACCTTCATGTTATTTTGTTGCTTTTAATAAAAATCAAACAATTTTGCATAGAGAAAAAAAATCAGTTGATGAAGAATGTAGCTATATGACTACATCTGAATGGTCTTCGTAGCCTAAAAGGTAAGGCGCTGTCCATGACAGACAGGTTCCAAGGAAAAAGGATGCGCGTTCGAATCTCATCTGGAGCTACATGCTGCTTGCTTAACGATCGTAGAATGAAGAATAACCTGGGTGTTACGATACAAAGCAACGAAATTAAATCAAAGAAAAGATTATCAGTCACTCAATAAATGTTTTCATGTAACCTATGTATTTTGGTCACATGCTGAGTTGGGGTGATCAATTTAAGAATTGGAAAGTGGGGTCATAAAAGAATTCCTTTCGCCTTTTATTTGGCAATTACTGCAAGAGTCTGGATTTCAATAATAATGAAAACTTAAAAAAAAATTTTTTTTTAAAAAAGCTCGGACACAAAGGGAACAATTTAACAAACGTTTTACATGGTAAATTGAACCTATTTAAGTTGGGCATTTTCAAGCCATAAAAAAAAGAAAAGTTTTTTCTTCCTGGACATAATAAGTATATGTTGAAAACTTCAGCCCACTGGTTCCACTTGTGCAGCCTGTACGTGTGATATATATATAGTCAATCAGCCAGCTGAGCCTACGAAGAAACTGAAGAGACCTACGTGTGAAAGTCAGAACATTAGGGAGTATTATGTCTGTTGTGTAACGATGACACAGTGCAACAAACAACGATAAATGTGGAGCCCTCGCAAGGCTAGAACAGGCTAAACATTCACTTGATGGATTATGACAACTCCCCAAGAAAAAAAAAATGTTTACTTAGGTTTATATTGGCATTATTTGATAATCTTTGCTCTGTACGGCATAAGGCAACGAGCGAAGCGCACGCAAGGACGATTGCAAAGCGATTTTGTTAATCATTTCTTCACGTTGAGGCCTCTCGTACTAGATGTATAATAACTGCAATCTTATATGCAATATGTTACATGAAATATTCATATACAAATGAGAAGTATTTGTGATATATATTAAAGGCGATCAATAATATTAGCTTTCAATTTGTTTTTAATTTTTACTTTAAAGATATGTGAGCACACGCGTGTGCGTGCATGCATGTGCGTATTTATGTGTGCATGTGTGTGCAGTTCTGAAAAACACAGATGTTTATCCTCAGTGGTGTTATATACATTATAAAATTACGAATTTCAAGTCCAAGCTGCGATATCAAGGCATATACAAGAAAACTAATATTTTCTTTTTGTTGTTATCGTTTTCAATTTTATTTGTAATTATACTGGAAGAAATAAAGACTTATAATAGCTGCATTTTACTAACATATTTTGCACTATTTGTATGATTTTATGTAACAAAAAAAAGAGTAAAGTATATGCATATGTTTACATTCATATAAGTCGAGAACTACGCATCACGGAGTGACATTTTTTGGTCGGATTTTGCAAAAGGAACTCGATTTCAACGAGGTCGGCGTTTACTCTTTCTATGAAAATCTACCCAAAGATTTTTTTCTTTCGTTTATTTCGATCAAGGAATTACTCAAAAACTAATTCAGACTCGTAAAACTATATTTTTTTGAATCAGCATAATCCGGGAATGGTTTTTGTACCATTTATTTAAACCTAAACGCATCCGAGAGTGTGTCGATACTTTTTATTTTCAAATGTCCTTTTCTGCACTAATCCGTTAGATTCTATTTTAAGATTCATTTATTCATCTAAAATCCTGGCCGCTCAGTAGCCGAATAGTTGGAAGCACGGCAGACGTAATCAGCCAACCGAGTTCAAGCCCCAACGGAGAATATTCAATTTTTTTTTTCTTTCAATTTCATATTTTCCGAGAAGAAATATTCAAAGATTCTATTTACAGTGCAACTATAATGCTGAGAGTTTCCCTAACTATCAATTCTTCTCCAAAAGTCGTGGATGTGGATTTTCTTTCTCTCGGAGCTTATGCCAATTTGGCAATGTTTTTCATCGAAGAATCTCACTCTACCCTGACAATGGAACACGTTTCTCTTGGAGCAAAATCCTTAGCTCAACCTCAAACTCTAATTCCAATACAAGCACAACAATAAAACATGTTTACAATTTTAATCCGGTCGTCCGCTTCGATGTACCAATTCTCAGTTTTGAGGAAAATTAACTTTCAAGTTTTAGAACGTGGTACGCAGACTTTTTTGAGGGCGCGTGCTGGACTGCGCAGATCTTCCTGAGAGTGTGTGCTGGTCCGAACGGTGGGAGTACACGCGAGAGTACCCCATCCTCATTTAATTTCATGAAATCTCTATAAGATATTGGCTTTCAAGCGCTGTTAGATTTGGATATGTGTCTCCGAGCAACGCTGGGTATCCCAGCTAGTATGATGTAAAGAATTCGGCACGATATCGTTGTTTTAAAAGCAGCTCTTATAGTATCCCCATCATGTCGGTGTTAATTGCAACATTCAAGTGAATAAGATTCTATCCCGGATACAGATCCATGACTGCAAGGTGATCTGTTCCGCGAATCTTTTTCTCAGGTCAAGGTTGTAATCTGCGATGCCCACTGCCACCAAGACTACAAAAAAGTAGCGTTTCAATAGGTTGAAATGGATAATAGTCAGCTCCTTTAGTGATAATAGTATCACATACTGGACCTAAAGACCAAAGTCTCAAGGATGGTCCTTAAGTTGATTATATTCAATATTTCAAATGGACCCATGCAAAATTATAGATATTGTTGAAGCGATGGCCATTGTCCAAGATAGCCGTCGCAAGTATTCTAAATGAATGGAAATTTGAGATGATATCTTATCAATCTGATACCTATCCCCTAATTCGTCCCTGGGGATCTAAAAAAAAACGGGCCCATTTTTAACCTTACACGAACGAGTTGACCTGCTGAGGTCATTAAATGTCATCAACTCTATAATTACTGTAAGTCACGATAGTCACTCGTATCCCTTCAATTGTCCGTAATTATTTTCCTAATTGAGAGAAGAGAAAAATTCTTTTTTTTATTTGGCAGATGGAGAATTAATGTACACAACACAATCATTGTTCTTTCCTGATTACAAAAGATTTTACAAAGAAAATGGATTTTATGAAATATTTTACCAACTGTCGAATGTGGCTTGCTTTGGCGATGAAAGTATTAATGTCATCATCGGTCCACATATAATGAAGCCGTATTGAAAACAAGATCAAAATATTGCTACACTCACCAGAATAGTTCAATTATGCCTTTAAACCAATTCCTTCAGGCCAACGAATGACCAATTGAATATATGTTACACATCTCTGTTTCCAAAGGTGACGGTAAGACATAGTGCACATTGGTATCGTGAACATCTTAGACAACGAATTCTTTACAAAACCAAACGAATGGAAGCATGGTCCGATACAGTAAAATCTCCCATCTGCAAGTGCATGATTCATTGCACTGAAGCCGGAGAAACGAGTGCAAACCTTTTCTATGGGAACACTTGTTGAGAACGGAACCCGTTCTAGCCTCTGCTATTTCATCTACTCGGGCACCCAACTTTCTTTCAGCACCCAGGCACTATTTATCTTTTGGTTTTATTATTTAACTCAATTAGGTAAATAATTTTGTTTCCCTTTTCAAAGACACATAATTCTAATGTCAGCCATATTGGAAAATGTCTACCACGGCCATGATATAATGAATTTTCGTTGGGTCCATCGAAAATATTGATCTTTTATATCTAATCTATCATCCTTCAAAGTTTGGTAATTTTGTCTGGGATGTAAGCATCCCCCCCGCTTTTAATATCCCGAAGGAGCGAACTGTAATTCGTTTTTGATGAAAATCATCGCTAATACTAGAATTGGTAATTCTGATTGTGTGGTAAGTTCACCATAGAGTCAAAAAATAGGATACGGGTGGGAAAAAACATTACATATCCAGCGGGGTATCACGATTTGTTGGGCATTCGGCTGCAGTTTCATAGGAAGATGGTCAATCAGAGATAGACAAGCAGATGAATTAGCAGAAAGATCTCAAGAAGTGGCGTCGAGTGGAAACTAGTCTTGGTACTAGCAGCCGATATAGCTTGCTTTCTCCCTCGATCAGTCAAGTTGAAGATTTTGTCTTGAACTTATATCGGAAGTTGGTTTTCATTTTCCTTATGGGCAGTTAAATGGATAAGTGACAGCCTTAGCCTACGGGTAAAAAGACATGCGTTGTTCTCTTAGCTGATCAGGAAAGTTAACAGAGCAGCGATTTGGAACCTAAGGCGGAAGTAAGTGGCTCTTCTTTTCGCCACTAACGATCAGCACAGACGTCTGTCTAAAGACTACTTTTAAAAATGGACTTTTCCTCTCTTCCCTCAACCGATACCGTATTGTTCTGCTGATATCCTACCTCTAGGCTACAGAACTGGACGGTCAGTAAGGCTGAATTTAAGTGATACATTTATTTACGCTGAAATTCCTCATCCACCAGAGTGCTCAATTCCTATGGAAGAGCATTGCATATATATGTATATATATATATATATATATATATATATATATATATGAATTGTTGCTCATGTTATTCTACGCGGCTTATGTTCTTTGTTGTTACCATTTTTGTCTCTTCTTTAGCCTACACACACGTATGCGTACAAAAAGTCATCGAATCATTTGCATTGTCTCATCACCTTTTTCTCTCGCCTTTACCAAGTTGGTTCACGAACTATGACAATGTCTGGAGCGTTTCAAGATAAACGACTCGACGATGAAATGTATACACGCTAAAAAAATTGGAATCCCTAATTTTATGGAGTCATAAAGTCATTCAGGTCAGACTGGTGAATGATTCGACCAAGGATAAATTGAATTATTTTTAGATCGAATGAAGCTGCAAGTGTAAATGAGACATGAAGGATGGAAGACTTAACTCAGGTATTTATATCTCTTAATTCTTGAAAATGTAATATTTGTGATAAACCTGTATAACGAGAAAACATTAATTCTAAAAGATTTAGTTCCAATTCATAACTTCTTTTTTTAACTAAATTTATATAAACTGGAAAAAATTCAAATAATTTTTGTGTTAATTTTTGCCACTCCTAGTTTTCTTTAAATATCTAAAAGTGTTAAAACTAGATTTTTAATTCATGCTTTTTTCTCATAATACAAAATGAATTGAAATTATACACTGAGGAGAATAAGATGAAATTAATCAAAAACATAAGGAAATTTAGTCATTGTTGAATGAGATTTTATAATAAAGACTTGAGGGTGAATTACACTGAAATAGTTTAAGAAACACTGATTTAGACCCATTGAAAGCGGTAATATTTACGAGAGCTCAACTTGGTGGTTAGACTAGCCGGCTGACACCCGTGAGGTTCGAAATCATACATAATTTACCAGACGCGTAAAATTCGATAATACATATACAGTTAGGAGAAAAAATCCTGGCTGGAATTAGAGGCATCTAACAATTTTCTCCTAAGTGGATCGATTAGGGTGAAATTCTCGACCACTGACTATTCGACAGCACTTCTATGCATGCTTGCATGAGGTGCTAATCGAAAGTTAGGGGTATTTTAAGAGCATTCGCAACCAAAATTTAGTACGGATTTTTGTCGCAATCTTTTTTGAGAAGGACTCTTCGTGGGATCACTGTAAACATGCCCAAGATGGAGATTGCTAGTGTTTCCCTGAATTTTTGAGATGAGGTATTATCATTATCTCTATTATTGTTTGGACTATCCTCATTTGGTTGTTTTCCATACAACATTTCGGCTGTTGTACTCTACGGCCTTCATCAGGTATCATCTGGTAGGTGTGGGGGGTTCAGTTCGTTACTTCCCCCACACCTACCAGATGATACCTGATGAAGGCCAGAGTACAACGGCCGAAACGTTGTTTGGAAAACAACCGAGATGAGGATAGTCCAAACAATGATAGAGATAATGGAGATTGCTGTATACATGGCCAAGAGGACTTCTTTGAAGTAAAATGTGACAACCAAGTGTTAGGGTAATTTTTTATGATAAAGACGGGAAAAGGAGTGAGACAATGGGATACAATACCACATAAACTTTTAACAGAGAGCTTTTATGGTAGTGCATGGTATATGCAATTGGGTGAGAATATTTATAAAGAAATACAATAGTGAGGCGTTACCTTCTAAGACAAGCACACCATAAAAGCCAAGTCTGTTATACACCAGATATGTGATCCGCACAAGTAATCTGTAACGGGAATCGAAAAGAAAAAAAAAGAATTGTGTAAATATCTATAATTAAAAAACAGCATAATGAAATTACATTATGAAACATTTTGTCATCCGGGTGGAGTATCCAGGCTTTGGCTCAAATGTTATTTTATTCTTTTGTTAAACTCACAATCGTCAGCTTGTCTTTTGTCATTTTGAAAAATGCTTATTAAACATTATTGGAAAAGCCTTGTTGTTTATCATCTCTGGGCATTGTGGATTTCTATTATAGACTGATGCTTGAAGATATGAGAGCTTTTGGATCATCCCTCATGGATGTCTTTCATTGATATCGCAGCTGGTAAGAAATCTTATTTTCTCTTTTTGTTGTACTCCAGAGTCTTCAGTGGCGCTCGGTGTGAATGGATGATGGGTTAATCTCGCTGGTAGAGTGAGTACTACGCTCATTATTGTAAAAACGTTAGGGACGAAACCAAGTGAATATTCATAATGCTTGCCGTATAGGGGGCATGCCCCCTAAGATAGTGTAATGGTTAACAAGGTTGGTTGAGACTTGCAAAGATCACGCAACGGAAACTGGCACTCCGTCACCGGTCGTCATACCAGCGGGAATGTCTCTTTACCTTATGAGGTTATCAATTCAACTTTGCAAGCCAATTATCAGTCAAATTGATTTGATTTTTCCTGCATGACCCTCTGACGAGGTCAACTCTAGTAGAGTAATATTTATCTATTCAGGCATTAGTCATCGAGAGAATATTAGAAAGCTATCTTGTAGACCATTTTTGAATAATTAGCTTGATCTTCACTAGGCATCCATCATTCACTCCTGAGCTAAACAAATTATTGTTGGTTATGGCTTTGTGAAATAACATAAGAAACAGTCCGTTCCTGATGATGGTTCGCTGATACCTGATGAGGCTAATACTGAACAAGCATATCCTATCACAGTCCATTTCTGGTGTTGGCTCGTTGTTGGCTCGTTGTTGGCTGATGAGGTTAATACAGGACAAGTATAGTCTACCACAGTCAATGTCTGGTGCTCGTTTGCTGATGACTGATGGGGCTAATGCTGCACCATTTCTATCTCTTGTTTGCTGATGACCGATGGATCTAAAACAGGACAAGAAAATCTTACCACAGGGAATGTGAGGAAATATTTGATAAGTTTGACGAGGATAATGTTTTTTAAACTCTTTCTTTGGACTACTGGTACTGCAATTTTCTTGACAAATATTAAGATAGTTTTGAAAGCTCTCTGTCATCATGTTTCGTTTCTCTCTGTAGCGTGTCTTCAAGCGGGTCCTGGGAAAATCCTGAGCAGGCTTGGTTGTTCTGTGAACTTCCACACCATGATCCATGAAACAAGGTTCGGTCAAGTCTAATGCGTGATATCCCAGTTCAATCCTCAGACTAAGGTAAATTGAGTAGATGTCTACACGTGCTTCCTGAGTTAAGTTGAGTTGATTTGAAAAATATTGAACCATGAATAAGTTGAATAACTTAGGGATCTCTGACTTTTACAGAATCAAATACTAGATACCCTGAAAAGAATGTAGAAGCTACACGAAATACTATTTGTTTTTGCTATTTTCAATGTTTATAATTTAAATCAATGTTACACTTTTGAACATATTAGTTTTGATCTGCAATAAATTGTTCCTGTGATAATCTTGCCCAATGTCATAACAGTAAGATACCCAGAGAAAATCAGACTCTCCACGCTAGTATTCATACAGGCAAGTATAATAGATTAGCTAGGAGTTAATTGCTGGACAAAAGTCTCTCCCATTTCCTTCCATCTACACCAGAATTGCGTTAATCTCTGTCATGTTTTACCACCAAACCTTTCTATCACAGCTCTCCATCTTGTGTCGTGTCTCTCACAACTGTGTTTACTGTTACGTGGGCACCAATCGGTTAATATTCTGTTTCATCTGTTGTCATTTTTTCTTGCAGGGTGTCCAATTCATCTCCATTTTTGTTGCTCAATCAAGTATTTGTGAAACATCCTAGACCCTAATTAGCTCATTTTTCCAAACAGATCTTTCTCAATATATCAGACATCCAAAACATTAGTACTTTCCATAGCCCTCTATGTGATTCTAAGTAAGTTCTATAAATTTCCATGTTTTGTAACCGTAAATCATTAGCTGGTTTTATGCATTCATCGTATACTCTATGCTTTAAGCATATTGGCAAGGTGCTCTTCAATAAGCATCCATTCATACCAAATGCTTTCCAGTCAATCGTTATACGTCGTTTTATTCAACTTTCATTCTTTCTCTAATTTTATTGGGTAAACGTATTACTAACTCTCACCCTCTATTCTCATAATCTTTTCGGGACTTCATCGTTGAACATTGCTTTCCGTTTCATTCTGCTTATCATTAACCCTACATTTTTTGCTTTCTCTATGTAGATCACCCAATCTGACGTCATGGAAACGCGATCAACGAATATCCTATTGCCTCCGAGTTAGTTTTCCGAAATTCGCTTCCAAGGCTCACTGTAAATGGTTTAGGTGATATCGTATCCCTTTGTCTTTCTCTTTTTTCTATCTTCATCATATTTTTATCTTCATGTAGTCGAATTATTTCAGTGCCATTTTCATATTCATTCTGAATGACTTGTATGTAATTCTCGTTAACACATTCCCAAATCCTCACATGACTCCCTGTCTCTCTCTCTCTCTCTCTCACACACACACACACACACACACACATATATATATATATATATATATATATATATATGTGTGTGTGTGTGTGTGTGTGCGTGTGTGCATGTGTGTGTGTGTGTATGTGAGCTGAATGTTGTAAGGGTTTCCACTGCGACACCTTCGAGCATTATCCTTTTTGAGCGAGAGTTCAAGCAGCTGACAAAGGGATTACTTCGAAGGAGACGGAGAATCTAAGTGTTTTCATTGCCCTTCACGGAATACTTGGATATAACCTCCACGTTTAATTACACGTTGGAAAACAGGTGTAAATTCGAGAGAATAACCGTATGCTTGTGAGAAATCGTCTGTGCTTGGGTATCGTCGGTCTTGTAACTTGGATAATCATTGTTAATATAGATATTCATTTGAAAAACTTGTTTAGATCCGCAACTGACGGGACCTATTCATAAACAAAATGATGACGAGTAAAAAAATGATCGTTGAGAGTAAAAATAAATTCGTTTTTGGGGAAAAAGAGAAGAAATATCAGAAATATAAAGATCCCCGGTAGAATACGGTTGGAATATACTGAGAGAGTATAAGTTTCAACTTTGAGATACCCGTCTTTTTTTTAAAATTCGAATCATACTATGCTTAAAAACGATTGACAGTAAGAAGGAGCCCAAGAACCTGTATAAAATTTTCGTCCTAATCAGTTCTGCAGTTTCAAGGTTCAATATTTTTTATATGTTGACAAATGGTTATTTACGTATAGAATGTAAACATACAAACTAAGAGATCGACTGTAATTCACCATTTTTCAATTCCTGGAGTTTTTCTCAACATTATAGCAAAATATATGTTAACATAAACATATTTTCTGCTTATTAAATGTAAACAAATGATTAGATCGGCCAAAAATCGCCATTCTTTACCTAAAATCTGTATACAAACCTACTTACAAAATTTCATTGGAATATATTAGGGAATAATGAAGTAATAAAATTGAGAGAATGGCATAACAACAATGACAACGACGACAGCCACCCAAAGCGAATGATAATTCCTGGCTTTTCAGCCAAGGACAAAAAGCCTGGGAAAAGAGCTAAATTTTAACACATTCCTATCTCACTATATTGTACATTTCTTGGTACTCGTCTTTCTCGCCTATATTCAATGCAAGCAATCCCAACGAAATATAAGCTGACATGGTAACAATCTAAAGTGCCCATCAATATGGCTTGTAAGCCCATCTCTCAAACTAATCAACAAGTATGGTGTGTTTGAGCCAATACATACGCATATATATATATATATATATATATATATATATATATATATATATATATATATACATCACATGCACACGTGATACGCGTGAAACTTGTACACGCATACCATCTATGTACAAACGTACTCACACGACATAAACGCACAGATATATACATAAGTACACACTGCATGCTGCACACACCAACTGCACATAAACATATACACATGCCACATACACATATGCATACTCATGCATCATGCACTCATGTCCCACAAGCACATACGTACGCACGTACAATTGGTCCAATGAAAAAAAGGGCCAATGCAAAATGTCCTATGCAAAAACGTCCGATTTGTATGCACATTCACGCATATCATGTGCATACATACATAACGTATATGAACAAACCACACATACACATGAGACATACTCACACGTACAAGTGTACGTACGTGCAACGTATGCAAATACGCAGACACATACCATACATGCACACGCACACACATGCACCAGTATAATACCACGTACGCACATGTAACATACACACATGCAAACATGTTTACACATACCACTTATACACATGCTCATACTCCAAATATACATACCACATTATACATACTCACGTGAATACTTGCTCACACAAATCATATATGAAAACACATAAATATAAATGTACTACATACAAACCCATGTCAAACACACACACACACACACAAACACACATATATATATATTATTGTGTCATCCACAGACAGCTGTTTCGATGTATTACATCTCTTCAGTGTGGCTATAGACTTTATCCCATCTAGTACCGCGAGGCAGAATTGAAGCCCCCACATCAGACGCGGAGGCCGATATCCTACGGAGCTGGTTGGTCAGTAAGGCTGAATTTAAGCGATATATTCATTTTTACGCAGAAATTCCTCATCCACCAGAGTGGTCTATTCCTATGGAAGAGCATTGCATATATATATATATATATATATATATATATATATATATATATAGAGAGAGAGAGAGAGGGGGGGGAGAACCCTCACTATAACGAACCTCAACACAACAAATTTTGGTTTAAACGAACACGTTGGCTATTACAAACTTTTTTCTTGTTTACCAAAGTTCGATAAATGCGATGAACTGATAGACCATCAAACTTGGCCAGCTTTTTGCAGTCTTTAGTTCAAGATCATAGCGAAGTATTTGTTCTTCTCACATCAAGAAACAGCATAATTTCTAGTTTTCAGTTTTAAAAGTTATGGTTGTATTTCAATAGTTTTTTCTTCATAAATTTGATTTTATTTGCATATTTTTTTCAGTTAGCAAGAATCAAGTATGAGCCTTATTTAGCGGTGTCACTAACTCAGCCTTTCCGCTTTTAATTTTACCCCACTCTCACATTTCACACTGTAAAAAAGTCAAGTAATTTGATTTCTCTGAATTATTTCAACTTATTATAACTCTGCATTACTCTTTCCATTCCAAACTCATTAATTATTATTAAATTTTTCTATTTGAATGAATTATTGTTTGTTTTGCATTTTTGTGATTAAATCATTGAGTTTCGTGTGTGAATTATTGTTTTGAAAAATTCAAGGAAAAACATCCAAGAAAACAATAAAAATACAACCATTGTATGATTTTTTTTTTGCGAATTGAAAAAAAATCAAATTTAATCAAATTAGAATTAATGGAGAAAACAATCAAAACACAAAATGATAACGTTTAGAATTGAAAACGGGAAGTAAATGTTATGACTATTCTTTGACCTTGAACTAAACGCTGCAAAAAGCTGGACATCGAATCTAGTTTATTGCAACAAATATTCTTACAATAATGGCGACTGTTGTCGTAGAAAAAAAAAAGACACACACACACAAAGAACATAACCATGACCAAACTAACGAGACCTGAACCATCCAACTGACCAACCCTACCAACTAACCAACCTTACTAACTGGACCAATCTGATCGTGTTACAACTGATTGGCTCAAATGATTTTCTATCGTTAAGTATGATCAGTGTATCCAATAGTGTAATGAATAGTCATGAATAGTGATACATCAATGACATTTGTAATTGGATATATTTAGAATAGGAACAAAAAAAAAACGACGACTAAACAGTCAAAAACACGACGACAAAAACTTGGAACATATGCTGAAGATTTAAAAGGTATGCAATGCTTTTACAATAAATGCATGAATTGTTATTTACGTTAAATAACGATTGTCAACGAAAAACACCGAGGCAAATGAAGCCCAGTCCCCACCAGCTTTGGCCACAGGGATAAAGGCGTACCAACAGCTGACCTAGCATTGTCCGTGTAATTGAGAGGTGCTACTTGGAAAACGGGTCCCCAGCAAATCGGCTCGGTCTCTGTAAATTTTATCTGGTAATAAATGACCTGGGAAAAAACTACTTCGAGGCTGCATTTGGAAAGTCCGTAAAAATACCTTTGGAAATAACAAAAGCTCAAACCTGAACATCATTAGATAACAATGTCGATACACGGCCTCATTAGGTTGGAGTAAGAAAATGACAATCTCGATGGACAGCATCGGGAAGTTGGCATAGAACATGACGATCTTTGTGAATGACATTGTGAATGACACTGATCGTTGGAGTAAAAAAACGGGCTCGATAGTTATCGTCAAGAGTTTTGTGTTCGAAAATAACAATTTAGATTGATCCCATCAGAGGATTTGCCGGAACTATATAACAATGTTGACAGACGCCGTCGTGAAGTTCGCATAAACACTTCACAATTTCGATAAACACGATGGTGGGGTGGGGTGTAAGAAGATAACAATGTTGATGGACGCCATTGGGGGATGGCGTTTGAAAATGAGAATGTCAATAGACGCCATCGGAGGCTTGGCGTGAAAAAATCTCGATGTAAATAGTATCTAGATGTCTTTATGCTCATATGGCATGAAAGCCTAGATAATTCTAGATGTAATCGCATTTGCAAAATGCATCAAACCCTGTTCGGTGTTTCAGGACATTGACTGTTTTGATAAACATTTATCTAGGAATGGATAAAGATGAGACCGGTGTTAGTAGACCACAGGGACAATTTGAATAACTTGCTTTGATTTATAATTCCACCACTTCATAGCAACACTGTTAGCCTCACTTTGAGTAGAAAAAATCACTATTATTCACGAGTTTAAGTCATATACAATAACACATGCAGGAAAAGTTTTGAATGAAAAACGTTTTCTTTCAGTCCGAGAAGTAACTTTTTCACTTTGACTGTATTATGCAGCTGATGATAACGTAGTCTTCATTTTCATGAGAAGAGGCAATAAACCGTGTATATATATATATATATATATATATATATATATATATATATATATATATATATATATATATATATATATATATATATATATATATATATATATATATATATATATATATATCGAGACAGCTTCAGTCAGAACTTTTTCTTGGAATGGAATGTAAATAAAGACATGTGCTTGGGAATGGTGGGTATAGAGTGAGCTGGTCTACTTGGTAAACAGTAATTGTATGCAATTGGAGTAGGGGAATAGCACAAAACCCACAAAATAACAAAACAAACTTCAAACAAATCCTTTGTGTCGTCATTCCTTTCTTCTTTTTTTTCCATCTTCTATCTTATTACAATTCTTCGTAGAGGTCCACTCTCATATGATTCTACTTGACTTATCAGATGGTGATCACTTTTGTGAAATCTTACGAATACATTCTCACATCTTGTTAGGAATTTTATATTTCTCATTTATCACAATATATTAATCACGTATGTACCAATCTAACATGATAAATAACTCTACCAATCAGATCCGAGCAAGCATTATCACTGGACGAGTAGTTTTGTATCGAATGTTTAAATAATAATATGATAAAGTTAACCAACATTTAAGAAGTCTTTTTTTTTTTTCAATAGTGACTTTTGGTCATCTTTGCGTTTTAATTCATTTCACGGGAAGTTATAGCTATCAAAGTGAAAAAAATTGTACCAACTATCCCTGTCTCCCTATATATATATATATATATATATATATATATATATATATATATATATATATGCAATGCTCTTCCGTAGGAAGCACTCTGGTGGATGAGGGATTTCTGTGTAAAAAATATATATCACTTAAATCCAGCCTTTCTGACTGTCCAGTTCTGTAGTCCAGAGGTAGGGTATCAGCCTGAGGATTTGAAGTGAGGGTTACAATTTTGCCCTGCGGTACTGGATGGGATAATTGAAAGTCCATAGCCACACTGAAGAGATGTTATACATCGAAGCAGCTGTCTATGTCCCAATAATATATATATATATATACATATACATATATATATTTAACAAACAATTCTTTCACAGATTGGTCCTCTGCGTCCCTTACCACGTGGTAGACAAGTTTTAATCAGATAATCAGTTAAGATAGGAATCACTTGCATCTATACACTTTTGCAATGGAGGACAGAGGATAGTTATGACAACATGATAAAAACACTGCACTTCTAGACTCCAGAATTTCCTTTGTTTTCTGCGTCTATTACTTTGCTACAAGATCTCTCTTGTCTTGGAAAGTTGTCTAGGTGCTTTCAAAAAAAGCAAATGAGTAGGCAGCAGATCCAGGTAGAATGGCTGATCAGACAAAGTTTCCTAACCCAAGTAAGTGAGCTTCTGCAGTGTCATCCATGCAGTATGCGACCGAGCATTGTCAGGAGGGAAGATTGGACCCAATCGATTGACTAGTGATGGTTGACTTGTGCTCTACCTATCAGGCATTTTATTCAGTCGTTGACAATAAAACTCTGCATAAATGCTCTCTGGGTCGAGGTAGCTGCAATGCATAACGCCGACTGCAGATTACCATTATGCCCCCCCCGTCAGTGCAACTTTTGTCTCGAGAAATGTTCGGGTGCTTCATCGCTGCTGAATTACGCAGATCGCTTGCAATTATCAAATAGGATCCGCTTTTCATCCCGTCAGGTTTCGATCAAGAAACGAGTGCTTGATATTTCGTACATGCATCATAGAACACGTTTCATATCGAAGAGGTCACTTGTTATCGTTGGCTTCTTGTGCAACCCACTTATCGATTTTCTCCACTATTTGCCGTACATGATCAAATTTTGTCGCTATGCCAACACGAAATATCTGTGACAGTTCACTGACAGTTTGATGTGGGTTTTGCTTCATCACATCTTCAGTTGTTATTTTGAATCGCAATTGTACGTCCCCTACCCTCTTGATATTCAAGACTTAATTCTCCACGACGGAATTTTTATAATCAAGATCGGAGATGTCCCATATATTCAATGCTATATCATAATATCGGAAGATGTTTGTAACCAAACTTATACTCGTGCAAGGGGATTATACGTAACACTTTTTGTTTTGCCTTCGGGTTAAAGGATCTACACCGTCAGCAGATAATAAAATAACAAAAAATAAACGCTGAATATTAGTGAAAATCATTAAAACGATATATATACTTTAGTAAATGGGAAATCATGCAGAAGTAAATACATCGCTTAATTCGACCCTACTAATAATCCAGTTCCACGTTGGGCAGCGGTAGAGCGTCTGAGTCTGAGGCAAAGCTTTCAACTCTACCTAGTGGTACTGAAACGGATATTATATTTCGACCCTACTTAGTAGTACTGGAACAGATATTGGATAGTCTACAGCCTCACAGAAGACTTATCATACAACGGAACAGTTATCAGTGGATGGCCCAATTATTATTATTATTATTATTATTATTATTATTATTATTATTATTATTATTATTATTATCATTATTATTATATATATATATATATATATATATATATATATATATATATATATATATATATGACAAAAAATCAACGATAGAAAGTTGGTCTCTAGAATTGTCCATTTGAGAAATCAGTTTTTCCTTATCGATAGAAAAATCGATCACACTCATCAAGTCTACAGACTCTTATAGTAATATTTATTAATCATGGAGGGATCATTTTTTTTAATAACAATATAAAAATCTAGCTCAACTCTATACCCAGAAAACTTTATAATGATACTAGCTGGGGTATCCGGCGTTGCCCTGTAAAAAGAAATCCTCAGTACCAGTATCTGTTGGGAGGGGGAGGGGGAGGGGGCTCCACTTTCCCGTTGACCATGGACTAGTTCTCCGAAAAGGAGGATCTTCTGCAGCCTACAGTCCTCTTACTTACCATGTGACTTGCCTATGGAACACTCTGGTATGTGATAGTGAATAAATCCCTTTATTCTGTCCCACATACCGTCCAGTTCTGCAAAGGGCAGGATTATCGAGTCTATAGCCACACTGAAGAATTGTAATTCAACGAAACAGCTATCTGTAGATGAAACAATTATTAATCATGATTAACGCTCCCTTCTTTAGGGTTAAGTACTCTTAAGTAAGGCACCCATCTGCTATTAGTAACTATGCAATGCTCTTCCAACTCTTCTTATTGTTCTATCTTCCATCTTCCACCTTATAACAATTCACCATTGAAGTCCACGCTCATATGATTCCACTTGTTCTACCAGGTGGCCATTATATTCCTAAAATCTTTCTGGTAGCGATATCATATTTCTCAATTATAACAATGTATTAATCATATCGGTACCTAGTAGCCTGAAAATGAGCTTGCCCAATCAGATCGTACCAACTAGCCCCGCTGGTGGGGGAGGCTTATACACTTTTCAAATGTTCAAAAAATGATATAAATTTGACAAATATTTTAGATTTATTCGACCCATCTAAAAGATGACTCTTTTCTATGGTAAAGTTTGGTCATATCAGCATTTTTATGAATTAATTTCATAGGAATTTACATCTATCCGAGTGAAACATGTACCAACAGGTCCCAGTCTCATATATATATATATATATATATATATATATATATATATATATATATATATATATATATAATATATATATATATATATATATATATATATATATATATATATATATATATATATATATATATATATATATATATATATATTTATGAGTAAAGCCAGTGTTGTTTGAGACGCAGTGACCATTGTTAATATATAAGAGTGTACATCCAATCCACTTTTCTCCCTTCACACACATAATACCATATATGTCTAGACTATATATATACATGTCTAGACTACAGAAATTGAAGCACGGAACAAGGAAAGAGAGGAAAAATGAATATGTTTTCAGACTGTCGACACACACAATAGCTACGAACAGAATTAAATTTCACCTGTCGGATGCCGACCGCTTTTAGCCGTTCGCAAGAAACTAATAGTTGTGAAATAATACTAATGTAACTTATAACATCGTATCATTATCATTATATATATATATATATATATATATATATATATATATATATATATATATATATATATATATATATATATATATATATATATGAGAGAGGGAGAGAGGAGGGGGGCAAGTGTCAGTTGCTTTAAAAAGCACAAAACATTGTTCATGTATTAGAGTGTACACCCGATCTACTTTTCATATTTTGCATGCGTAACGCCAAAAGTATGTCCAAATAAAATGCTTTTAAAAGAAAAAAGATATTTTGACATACCTAAAGGTATTAGACTTTTTTTTAGTGTTTCTGTACATGAAGTGGAGATTACAATCTCTGTAAGAACTGGCCGATTGTAGCACACCTGGGAATAAATGCAAGTAATTTATATTGTTATTGTTTTCTTTCAAACTACATAATGAATTAAATTGCTTCAATTACATAGATTGAAAATAAAATATTAAATTACTCTCCGTTGGATTATGGTTATCTGTCTAGTAAATATTATTTCGGTATTATATTCTCTGTAATAACTGGCTGACTGTTACACACCTGTACATAAATATAAGTAATTTATATTGTTATTGTTTTGTTTCAAACTACGTAATGAATTACATTGATACAATTACATTGATTTAAAACAATAAAATATCAATACTTTCCTTTGGATTGTGGTTGAATCAGTTGTAATTAAGTAATTAAGTGCCAAGAAAAACTAGTTCCTCATATGTCGAAATGACAGTCAAAATTCGTGGTAACTTTTAATTAGAATCGTTCGAGTCGTATTTTCATAAGAATAGTGCCCATGAACATGCATCTAGGCCCTGAACATGCCTTCTGTAAATATGTGACTCGGGTACTTTTAAAACACGAGTTATGGCATTTACCATGATGAGACTGCGAATTCAAATCTAACAAGTAAAATTTATTTACACTTTTTTTTTTTTTTTTTTTTTTTTTACTGGCGTTTGAGATTCTTGCTTTTTGTTGATGATAGATCTTGACACATTAGATGTAAAGTTACTGGTTGTCCAGAGTGCATAAAAAAATAATTCACATCTCTGTTACGTTCAAAACATGTCACGCTACATATCAACATATCTATTTCCTATATGTGATGAGAGCCCGCTTAAATTTACAAGCATCCCATGAGACAACTGAAATATGAATGACAAAAAAGAAAAACCTAATATGATTAAAATGGTAAATTTATATCAAACCCTATTATATGATTTATATTGAAACAACATCATTTGCTATATATTAATATATATATATATAAATACTAAATACGTGTATGACATAAACTATATATTAAAACATAGCTGAAAAGGGGGGGGGTGATCACCACTGCTGGGGTGCCATGTTTATGTATTTGTTTTTAAAATCCCCGGAACAGTTACATGGTAAACAATTGATGATTCCAACAAGAGAAAAATTATACATTGTACCTTAATGACAAAAAATATGTGAAACAGGGAAAAAACATTGAAGAAAATTACATTAATTGTATTGACAGATATTAGTAAATAAGTGAAATGATACAGAAAATATCTTTGAGGTCTTCTAATGTTTAGTGTTTACAGCTGTAAAACTTTCTAGACTATGTATATATATATATATATATATATATATATATATAGATATGTATTTATTTACACACACACACACACATACACACACACACACACACACACACACACACATATATATATATATATATATATATATATATATATATGTTGTTATCATTTTAGGGTTGAGTTATCTATGAATTAAGAGTGCTCGATATCGGGGATTAGGCTTATGTAAAAAGGTGACGTATGGAACTCAGTACCGTGAAACACTTAATTTTCTAGGTACACCTATTTATACATATACATCTATGTACACGCACACACATACACATATTTATTTATGTGGGCTTATATAGGCACATACATACATATATGTGTGTTTGTGTTCGTGCATGCATATATATGCGCTAGAAATATCATAACTATTCAGACGAGGATATGTTTAAAGTGAATGTTTCCAATCACACACATTCAGTGACATGAAACTCAGAGTCACCACAAAGCACAGAATACTCTATGTACACATATTTATATACATGTTCTTATTCGTTTACATCCACAAACAAACCTGCAAATATATATGTGTGCATATATATGCATGCACACACATACACATACATACTTATATGTGTGTGTGTGGGTATAAATGCGTCAGAAATATTCAGACAAGAATGAGTATAACGTGAATGTTTTCAATCACACACACACACACACACACACACACACACACACACACACACACACACACACACTACCTGGTATGAAACTCCGAGTTACTGCGAAGCACTGAATTTTCTATGTACACTTATTCTTAGATATATATTCATTTACACATTCACACACGCACATACGTATATTTATGTATATATGTATGTATATATATATGTATATATGCATGCACGCACACACATACATACTTATATGTGTGTATGAGTGCGTGTGTGTGTGTGTGTGTGTGTGTGTGTAGTGCATGTATGCACGCATGTATATGCGCAAGAAATATCAAGTCAAGTACATGTATAACGTGAATGTTTTAAAGTATTGATCGCTAGCCATTTAAGTCACCTGCGATTTCCATCTCGTTTCATCACACTTCATTTTTCATTATCGTACTTCGTTCGCGCCATCGTACTTTATTCTAAAACATCACGTTTCATCTTGCACCATTTCATTTCGATTTGCATCGTCATACCTGATTTTGCATCATTATATTCCATTTTGCATTACCATATTTCAATTTTTCTATTATCAGATTTCCTTTGACGTCATCAGATATCATTATTTTGCCCTTTCAAATCTGGTCGACGGTGATTTCTTCACTCGCGATTCATATTGACTACTTTAAAGCTCGTTGAATATAACGTCTATAAATCGAGAAAAGCTGAGAGCAAGAAATCTTTCATTGATACATAACTATGGAATCATTACAAAATCCTAGGAAGATAACGAACGGAAATGCTCCATGACAGTTTTAACATATTCAACTTCATTGCAGCTATTCAAAGCAGAGCTGACAGTGTTTTGGCAATTGTAACACTTATTTCTTAGATTTGATACTGAGTAAAGGGCAAATAACTATCATTAATATCTTCACCAAAAGTTAAATCTTCAAGTTGGTGGAGACATTTTCCCGGTCTGTTGGTCAGCTAACATCTTTGGCCAAGAATATTGCTCTTCCTCATAAATGCTACGAAGTTACAAAGGTTAGTCGGCATCTTTGAAGGAAAACAGGAAGTTCAACTCTTACCCATGTCGACCCGAAATGTTTTTTTAATTAACTGATTTTTTTTTTTTGACCGATTTCGAGACTCTGTTGGAAAGGAAGGGGAAAAACTTCTGGCAATTTTCTTTAAAACTTTCCTTACTGACCTCCTTAAATTCAAGAAATGAAGAAAGAATTAAGCAAAGGAACGAAGAAATGAAGGAAAGAAAGAAGAAACGAAGGGAGAATGGAAGAGTGTGCACTAAAGAAAGAAAGGAAGAAAGAAAAAACGGAAAGAAAGAGAGAAAGGGGACATTATGTTTCCTATTCAGCATATTTGTAGGAGCGTGTTTCGAAGTTCCCTAACTTGGTGCATAATTACTTTTGGAGAGAGCAGCTAATACGGATCCCCACTTAATAAATCTCTACTTCACCATCTTCACCCCATTTCAGACGCTTTTTGACCTTTCCGTACAGCAAATCAGAAACGACGAATTCTAGTCACCCGAAAGATCACAGATCCTTCAGTATGGAGAGCAGCATGGAGTATCTCTAATTACAGATATCTTGAACTTGAAATTATCATGATTCGAAAAGGGGTTTGTTTTCGCTTTAGTCACAAATCTACGTTGGTGGTGAGGCTTAAAACTCACACACGCATGTATGTACTAGTTGAATTACACGTCCCACGAACGGCTAATTCGTCCAGTGTATATATATATATATATATATATATATATATATATATATATATATATATATATATATATATACATATACGCACACACATACGTATATATAATTATTTGTGCTTATATAGGCACATACATACATATATATGTTTGTGTGTGTACATTTGTGTAGGCATATATGTGCACTAGAAATATCATAAATATTCAGTCAAGGATATGTATAACGTGGATGTTTTCGACCACACACACACACACACACACACAGAAGCTGAAACACACACACGCATGCATGTGCTAACTGAATTACACGTCCCTCGAACGGGTAATTCGTCTAGAATATATATATATATATATATATATATATATATATATATATATATATATATATATATATATATATATATGTGTGTGTGTGTGTGTGTGTGTGTGTGTGTGTGTGTGTGTGTGTTAAACAGAAAGAAAGGAACTAGTAGTATTTTTCTGCAAAACTTTAAAATTTAATTTCAATTCCACCCCCCCTCACAAAATCTCTTCTTCACCTTTGAACTCTTTAAAAAGGGATCTCCTTATTTTAAAACCTGTTATAGAATTACAAGTATTAAATAAAAAAGATATGTATATGGGCGGAAAGAGATTTCCACTTGGGCATTATAGTTACATTGTAAATAGAACCTCTCTCTAAAGACTTGAAAAATATTTTTCTCAAAACCTTTTGTTTTAGAACCTCGCCTAGGTCCATTGAGTAGGTATTTCAAATCTGATTTAGTTATCTTTTACTGCATGCGAACACACGAACACACTGACACCTCTCACTAATATAATTGTGATAGGATATTTATTTTTTATATAAGGAGAGAAAAGATCTCGCGTTCACTTTTGACACCTTGAAGGGTTAGGAAATCCTCCTTGACTTTCATCACCTTGAAAGAGAAAATTCTCCCATCACTTTAATCCCTTTACATATTTCCCAATTTCACTCCTGAAAGATCGGAGAAGTTTCCCTTCATTTTTTACCACTTAAAGTGGGGAGTCGCCTTCATTGTTGACTCCTTAGGATAGGGAATTCTCTCCCATCTATTTTGACATCTTTAAAGAGGAAAAAGCCTCCTGTTCCATTGTGACCCTTTGTAGAATGGAAAAAGTCTCCCTAAACTTTCCCTTCACTTTACACCCCTCAAAGAACTGAATAGGCATGCCATGTTTAGATAAATTTTTTTATTAAGTGACAGACAAACGCAAAAAGACACAGATACCTCTCGCTTATATATCTAAAATATTAGAGGTTCTAAAATGCTTTTTGTCTTTTTCAAATCAAATAAATATGTTATATATAATATAATTAATACTCAGCAACTAAATCGAATAGATTCACCTGAAGAATCGAAATTACTTTCTGTGATGTACTTTCTACTAAAAGTATAAAAATTTACATTTTAGTAACATCCAGATTTTTGCCAAACACTACAGTTGGCTTTGTTTTGGTACCGTAACAAGTTCCCCTTTAATGAACCTATCGATAGATGCATCGCAACCTGCCCCTTTTCTCATCGTCGATGTCTGGGTTCAATTTCGTCTGCTGTAACCCCTTTCATCAGAGATTTTACTCATAACTTCAGTGCATCGTGATGTCCTCTTAGTGAATTCTCACCAACTCATCCGACTGAAATACACTACCACAGCCTCTAATCAAGTCGTTGTCACTCACAACACTTTGATAAGTCATTAAGTCTTTATTGTCTTATTCTTTCACCAACAGCATTTTTCACCACAGCAGCAGCAGCAACTGCCTATTAGCGTCTATCGTTGGTCAAAGACATTCCCCAGGTTTTGCCAGACCTCTCTTTTATGGGCATCACGGAGCCAGTACTTTCTGAATCTATCTAGCTCGTCACGCCACCTTACTTTCAGTCGGTCACAGTTTCGAACTTAATCTCTGAGGATCCTAGTTGTGAATCGTGATATCCACCGGTTGTTTGAAATTATTGCAACATGTCCAGCCCATTGCCATTTGAGATTTGCAATAGTTCTATGATGTCTCGGACAACTGTCTTTTCTCTGATATACTGTGCTGTCTTATGATCTCTCCATGTGATGTTGAGCATGGTCTTTAAATGTACACGTTGCGTGGTTCTCAGTTTGAGTGTCAATTTTTTGCTTAGGTTCCATTTTTTAGCTCCATATGTGACTATCAGTAGGATATATTGGTGGTATACTCTTCATTTTAGGACTGTTGGGATTTTCTTGTTTTGGAAATTGAGCTTGCTCTTCTGTAAGCTGGTCAACCCAGTATGATTCTTTATTTCGTCTCCTTTTGATGACTTCATGGAGATTTGCTGTCTTAGGTAGATGTAGTGGTTTACTTTCCCCAGCTCAGTATTTTCGATTTCGATCATTCCTCAACATTTGGTAACCTTGGACTTCCATATTGGTGACCACTCAAGCACGGAGAGACCATTACAACTCTGACTCCGCTACACAATTAGAGTTATGTTGTTTGAATAATGTTCGATAGATTAAGGCATAGATGTCTAATCATGCGAACAACGCTGAGTTCGGATATTCCGTATATAGCAGTGTTAGCTATTGCTATGTAAGGCTACTCATAATGTTTAAGAACTTTGAAAAAATTTATTTGTTTATCGGTCAAGTTATACAGCGTTTCCCCTGTCTTGCCAGAGATTTCACCCCACCTTCCATTTATTTCAGATTGAAAAATGAGGCTCATATTCTATCATTTTTCTGACTTTCAGGAAACCATTTCGTGACTCAAGTTCCCTGAACTTTTGGCGAGAATCTTGTATTAGCAGATTCAAAACCACATTTACTATGTTTCTAATTTTTTATAATTTGATTATTTTTTTTTTTTTTTGAATTTTTAATAAAAAAAAAAACTTGGGTTACACTAAGTAGTTTTGCTATTTGACTGATTAGTACTTGAAGAGAGAGAGAGAGAAAGATTAAGAGAGAGAAAAGCAAAAGGAAGACGCTTTGGGCGGTTAGAAACAGCTCAGAAATTAAATTAATGAACAAATTCCATGCACTTGTTTTGCCCATTGATGTTATCCATGCATCTATGTTCTTTAAGAAAAAATTAAGAATTCGACCATCTGTACATCATATTTGATTCTTAACCATTTCCATCGTGTCGTTTTTATAGGCAGATAAAAACTGCATAAACATGGTTAAATACCCCTAATTACTTCGTTATTACTAATGAATAATAACAAGCAGGAGTTAATACGCACTTACACATATGCATGTATATGCATATATGTACTTGTGTATACTTACACGTACATCTGTTATGTATATAAACTATGGTCAAAGTTTTCAAGGACGTTACAAAAACATGAATATCTTATCCTACCGGAAAGATAAATGGTTCATTTAAAACATACTCGTAAGTTTCCTCTACATTAACAGTCTACTCCGATGGTTATACTTACATTTGTAGCGACCACAAACGGAAATTATCATGGTAATATCTTATAAAACGACGTGGTGCCTTTCTCTGTATGCAACTCACTTCCATTTTTAGATTTGAATACACCCGTCATTATCGCTCTTTTATTTATAACATGAGCTGTTTCGATTTGCCGGCATTGAGGACAATTCATATGATTGTCTTTCGTACAATGGGAATTAGTTTGGATTCGAGAAATTGCAACGCAAATTTGGCACGATGAGATGATGCCTTGTCAAGTCAGAATATTGCAGCATTTTTTAAGCAATCTATTTCCATCTATAGGGCTATTATGTGTTAAATAGACTCCAATTTATATGATTTCTGATTCATCGTAAGACATCGTCGACAGAAAGATATGGTGAGATGACATACAATATGCCAACTTTGGCAGGAAATTCTGAGCCTTTTAAAAATTTAACAGAGTCTGGAGTACTATGAAAAGAACCGATATAAAACCCTGCCTTGGAAAATGTTGCTGGATAATAAATTGTAATGTAAGTCTCATCCCCTTTTATGATTAAACTACAAGCTGTTGGTCCTAGAAATGAAGTTGATGAAATCGTCCTTTTATCGTTGCAGTAAAATGGATTTTTCCCCCTTCATTCTATTCCATAATCACCCATCTTTACTCTTATGACTCTATCACGACTAATCACGTACTGAACCATATCCTCACGAGCAGTTACGCCTGATCGATGGATGGCATTTCTTTCGATCACTCTCTTGTTTTCAGACATCGATTTACCAACCCCGAAGCTATACTTGCTGGGGCTTTCTGAATTTTCAACCTTCTCAAACCTCTCTGATGTTCCATAAACAGAGGTCCATAAAAACCTACAGTTTCTTAACCAATTTTGAATCTTTACTGTAGTGACACTAGGCTTATCTATTGTAATTTGTAAGACAGGATTTAAGTGAGACATTCTTAGAGTCAAATAACGGATTGGTAATTAGAATTTAAGCTCATTTGTAATAACACGATTTTATTCACTGAGAAAATATACTAATAGTTTATGGTTGACGCTATGCTTTGATTTGATAGATGCATAAATATGTGTTTGTTAATGCACTGACCATACATTATATATATATATATATACATATATATATATATATATATATATATATATATATATATATATATATATATATATATATATATGTGTGTGGGTAGAGAGAGAGAGAGAAAGAGAGATACAGAGAGAAAATTAGTGATAAGTATGTATATATTTACATACACGCAAATAAAATATGTAGTTATAGTCATGTGGATTGTATATCGAGGCAGCAATTCTTCTTTATAGCGTGTTTTTATTGAAAACGACCGACAAAAATTGTTTTATCAACTTCAAAGTAAATCTCTCCGTAATTATGAGTTCATGCACTTTGAACCATTCTCAGTGCATTATCAAGGAACTGAAATGCTGAGGTTATAAGTTTGAAAATCAAGGGAAACTTTGTTTTCCATCTTGTTTTTTTTAATTATTTTTCAAGAGGGTGCAATAAATATTCGTACGGTACGGAAATTGAACATTCCACGAAGTACCTTTCTTCATATGTGCCCTGTTTAGTTCAAATTACGCCACAACAAACAGGATATTGGCAAAGATATACACAAAATATGAAGCAAATATATACTTATTACTGAAGGTGTTATATTACGATACTTGAAAAACACACAGACATATATATAGATATAAATCACTATAAATTAGGTGAATATAATTTGTTTTCCATCAAACAATTTCACACACTCATACAACTTATCTGATCAATATTTCTGGCAAAATTGCGCCAGTCAGCCTCGTCTTTGAAGCATTACATAATTCATTCAATAACTGTTTTGAACTATGGCAATTGGAAAGGAATTCAGCATCGATTTAAGACCATTAATTATCAATAAGCATAAAACGGGGAAAGGATATAACTGCACTTTCAAGGTACTGAATGTTGCTGAATGGACCATACATATTATAAAGAAATTGTAGATGGCTGGTGACAAGGAAAATCTTCTTTGAATTCGTCCCCGTGAAAATTCAACAAGACTCGTGCGAAAGATAGTCAGAGATGTCGGTAAAGATCCATTGATGACATGCAAAGATGTGACATAGTTTCAAATCATACGGCGTGAATGTTACTCAAAGTACGACAAAGAATACATTACACCGAGAGGGAATAAAAAAAAAAACATAGGCGAAAGAAGATACTCTTTTTGCATCCAAAACATTTGAAAGCTTAACCGAACTTTACTTAAGAGCATTTGAACAATGATGAGATATTATGAGATAAGCTATACTTGACATTAGGCATAAATGGGTTTAGAATTATCTGAAAAGTTCGACTCGAAATCACCACATGAGAAGGAATGAGATTGGACATTCCAGGAAGACAATGATCCACAACAGGAGTCGAGGTTGGTGACAAAATGGTTGGTAGAATAAAAATCATGTTTTACAATGGCGTATGGAATTTACAATCCTTTTTTTGAATTTGTGGCGTGAATTAAAAATGAATGACGTAATTTGCAAAGAGCTTACACGAGATATATAGGTAGGGCAAGTGTATCTATCAATCATTAAATATATTTAGTACAATGGTTGAGAAATATCTTCTCTAATATTGTAGTTTTGTTTTTGTATTTATAATAATAGTCTCAAGTATTAGAAGTAACTTTTGTAATTGATGTTATATCTATTCATTATATTTATGTTATCTACATGTATCTGTCGTTTAGTTACTTGCATAGCACATGGTCGTGGATGCTTTGAGACTATACATAAAAATATGAAATTGTTTTTTTTTCTACATTACAAGATGAAAAGTTTATACAAAAATATTCAAACATTTGTTATTTGCTGACCATAGTTATTTTATTGTACATGAACTACACTTGTTTGATAAACACTTGCATATATATATATATATATATATATATATATATATATATATATATATATATATATATGTGTGTGTGTGTGTGTGTGTGTTTGCGAGTGTGTGTGTATGTGTATGTGTATATATATATATATATATATATATATATGTAATATGCTGTTGTGTATTTGGTCCAGCTGGCGCTGTTGTTGCGAGTGTGTGTGTATGTGTATGTGTGTGTGTATATATATATATATATATATATATATATATATATATATATATATATATATATATATATATATATATATATATATGTAATATGCTGTTGTGTATTTGGTCCAGCTGGCGCTGTTGTCACTATACTTCTCACTGGCACGTTTAATTTGTCCCCGGAAGCAAGATACTCAAATCTTCAATCCAAATACCAATCCCACGACTAATTATTTAATGCCGGCTCAGTGTCCCTTCGATGGAAGACATTAGAGAATGGAAGGGGACAAAAGGCTGTTAAAGGAAATGTCCATGACACTGTGTAGGGCAAAACACTGTGTGTACTTTCGTGCCGAGGTATGTGTCAGTCTGCTTGACTATGCTTGAGTGTATTTTTACAAGTGTCCGGGTTCGTATTTATATGAGTTCTGCCTGTGCGTCCATATGTGTGGGCGTTCGTAGTGAGTGTGGCATGTAATTTTGTGAAGCCATAAGCTTCAATGATGTACATTTTTATGACTCCATGATATGATTTTCTATTCCAAGTTTAGATTATGAAATTCGAACTTTTCATTGATCAAATCGTCTAATTTTTGAAGACTTTAATTTTATATTTGAAGAAAATTATGTGGATTCCATAATAGGAATAAACACGCAAGAGATTGAAAATTCGTGCTCAGATGTCAAAAGATGCATTGTAAGTAAATGAATGACGTTACCTTTTTACGTAAGTATCTTGGTGAATATGTTTAAGAACTTTTCTATTATTGTAGGGAATAATGAAAATTCAAAACCATTCGTCTGTTTACGGTATTTTGAACCAGAACCAAAATAGATTCATGATGCAACATCAGCGTCAGAGCGAAAGATAAGCGTTTGATTTAATTATTGTGCGAAATAGCCTGTTAGAATATACTTTAAAAAAAATAATACTTTTAGAGCCTTTATATATATAACTAACACCTTCATTTCTTACCTACATACCTTTCACTTTTCTCGTATGCATACTTTAGATTTAATAGTTGCTCTTTGGTGTGCATGCCCAGGTGACAGATTCCTAATGCTAGGGGAAATTAAATCTGTTGTATCATATTTGAAACCTTTTCCAGAAATATAGAAATTAACCTGAACCAGGGAAATATAATACAAAAAAACTAAGATATTTTTTTTGTTTGGAGAGTTTGCTATGGCATTATTATTTGCTATGGCATTATTCTTCAAAAGATATTTTGTAGTCTTTAAGATTACCAAAATAAGCAAAAAGAGTGCTGAAAATAATTTTTAAATAATTTCTTTCCAGAAACCTATATTATGGATACATGTTTTTGAATGTTCTCAAAATCATTACTTTCTGTGAATAATTATGAAACGTTGTTATCAAACAAAAATGTGCTTTATTTCCAAAATATAATGTTCTGGAATTTTCAATACAATTGATTGATTACTTTATTACACTGTAAAGCAATTAATATACATGTAAAACCGGCTAAGAATTAATTTCCAAAGCTTTGTGAGTATTGATGACATAAAAGCTTATATTATACCTGAAACTTTTCCTTTTGACAAAAAAAGCCAACTTTTAACTCGCTATGTACGACACTTTTGTAAAGGATTTAATTACCCGAATCAGGTATCAACAGCAATTTGCTGGAAATATATTGTTTCAAATTTTCAATGCGTCCTTGAACAATAGAAAAACCGGTTAAGAATTAAGTCTAAAATACTTACGTAAAAAGAATGATTTTCTAAAGAAAGCTTTTGGCTTCTGAAACAAACACCAATCTGAATTTGTGGACCTCATCTAAAAGCAACAAAAATTAATTTCTGTGGTTGCTTCTTTCTGTGTGAGCTTTTTTCAGAGTGGGTTTTTTTTTCTTTGTGGGCTATTTTCATGTGAGTTGTTTTGTGGGATTTTTTCTGTGGTCTTTTTTTTTTTTCGTGTACGCATTTTTCTGGCTGCTTATGATATACTAAAAGATTTAAATGTATATAATAAAGGATGTGATAGAAAAAGAAGTCCCGGGAAGTCATTATTATTGCACCATTATTTAACATCTTATATAAGCTGATATAACGAATTCTACAGCACACTTTCGTTTTATCCTGCTGGGTGGATATCCCATGTAGACTGCACGCTATAAAGGGAATATTCCGTTAGGCAACACACTATAGCAGTAACAACCCCATGAACCGTACGCTACAGCAGGGCCGAGATTTGTTCGTGTAAAATAAATGCTTTTCATCATCGGCTACGGATTTCATATTTACTCATGTAATTGTTGTCTGTATTGAAGAGAGAGAAAGAGAGAATACTTGTGTTTGTATGAATGTATTTTGGAGGTTCATTATGCCTGTATGTGTGTGTGCGTACGAAATTTGCGTTTCTATGTACGCAAACGTGTATTTGTCTAGTGCCTGCATGCTCCCCGCATCTCTGCGCACGCGAATGTGTACGTATACGTGTGTATGTATACATGAGTATGCGTTAAGATTGTCAAGTACATCGAAACGTATTCTATATCCCACAGTATATACGCTAGTATATTCGTACGTATGTGTGTATGCGTATGCGCTCGTGTGGGTTTCCATTCTATGCTTTCATGTGTGTGTGTGTGTGTGTGTGTGTATGGTTGTATTTATGACCACGTCAATGTATGCATGCGTGTGCATCTGTGTACCCTAAGCATCATAATAAGCCTATCAAATTCTCCCGCCTTCTCCCATTCGAATTAATCTTCTCTGTCGCGTACACTTCTGGGTAAACTTTCTGTGGGAACAGACTCTACAGTTGTCAGCAGAAAACGGAAGATCCAAATGAAAAGTGTCCTGTTTCTCCCTCTATTCAGATATGTCTCCCTATCTAACTATTAATCCATTCATGTATCTCTTGATCTGGGTCTGTTTATTTCTATCAATCTATCCTTTCAACTCGATTTGTTAATATCTATCTATCTATCTATCTATCTATCTATCTATCTATCTATGACTGTTCAAATTGACACATCTATCTATCTATCTATCTATCTATCCATGATTGTCCAAATCTTTCTATCTATCTATTTATCTGTCTGTCTATCTATCTATCTATTTCTGACTCTTCAAATTTACCTATCTATGACTTTCAAATATATCTATTCATTCATGACAGTTCAAATTTATCTATCTATCTATCTATCTATCTATCAATCTATCTATAGTATTCAAATCTATCTATCTATCCATCTATCTATCTATCTATCTGTTTGTCTGTCTATCTATGACTTTCAAATTAATCTATTTATTCATATCTGTTGAAATCTATCCGTCTATCTATATATGATTGTACAAATCTATCCAGATAACCAACCTATGTTCAATATCTATGTACACCTCTCTCAATCTCTCTCTCTCTCTCTCTCTCTCTCTCTCTATATATATATATATATATATATATATATATATATATATATATATATATATACATGAGTGTTCAGATTTATCAATCTACCAATCCATATGTTTGTCAATGATTATTCAGATATGTTCATCTATGATTGTTCAAATCAAATCTATCCGTATATTACCTATGATCGAATATCAATACACCCTCTCCTTTCTCTCTCTCTCTCTCTCTCTCTCTCTCTCTCTCTCTCTCTCTCTCTCTCTCTCTCCATATATATATATATATATATATATATATATATATATACGTATCAATCTTTAAGTGCAGGCTGAGGGAATATGTTTCTGTTCACTATTTGTTTAAGATAATTTCTTGATTGAATTCAAATGCAAACAATTTTCAAGTGTGCTTGCTTATATATATATATATATATATATATATATATATATATATATATATATGTATGTATGTATGTATATATATACAAAAACGAGAGAGTCTGTGAAACATGTGAGTTCTAGGAGAAAACTGAAATGATATTCTTTCTTATAAACATGAATTAGTATTTCATAAACAAAAGTAATCGCAATACTTTCACCCATCCAATGAATAGAAATGTCGATTGGAGTACTGCTAAGACTATTTTGAATAAGGATTACGTGCTTCCTTAAGTGACAATGTATTATATATTATTGAAGGGAAACTGTCGATAGCATATCGTTTAACTGCGTGGGATATGAACTGTGCGAGATCAGCTCGAACTCCGACTCTGGCTGAGACTGGCACTAATGCCCTTTGGGAAGCCATGAATCTGAATCCTCAGTGATAGGTTAAAAAAAACCCGTACGTTTGAAGTGAGTGACACTTCGTGTGCTTGTCGCCTCTTAGTCTGAATTTCAGGTCGCAAAAACCTTGAAGAACTCTTGGACAGGGCGAAACTTGTGATGAGTGAAATCTGAGCTGTCGCCGTGGTCAGCGTAAGGGCACGATAACTTATCATTGAGGAATGAATTCAAGAGCGTAATGGTATATTTAAATGAGAATAAAAGTATCTATCTGCCAACCAATCATATCTATCTATCTATCTATTGGAGATCGAACTAAGTTAGTGAGTGGCCTGTGTTGTGCAGATACTCTAAACAAAGAAAATGATCATGAATAGTATGACATGGATTTTTTCACTTGCGTATCTAAGTGATTCTTTCGTTTGTTTTACAGCCAGATAACATGTCTGACACGATATTAATTTGTATTCGCTTTCAGCTTTGTGCAGCGGTTATGACTTCAATTTCGAATACCTTAATATTAATGTACCCATAGATTAATGTCATAAATAATGATCCCGATTAAAGGCGATAATTTGTTGAAGCTTTAGACGTACAGCTGTTCATGAACGTTGAGCGTAGTATAAGCACTATGGTAATTGAGGGTAGCATAGTACTGTATCATATAGTACTATGATATATCCATATATTTATATTATATATATATATATATATATGTTTATATATGTTATATATATATGTTTATGTATGTTATATATATATATATACATGTTGATATATGTGTGTATATATATACATATACATCACACACACACACACACACTCACTCATATATATACATGATGGCTGCCACCTCGTTTTTGAGTATGACCATCACATGATATCACTCTTGAAAATCACTCATCTATACCAAAAACGGATGTGGCTTTTCAACCCAACCAGAGATATGGAACTTCTGTCTCAGAGTTGGCAAAAGAGAATTCCTGGTGCGGGTTCCCGCTGCGCAATTTCCATGTATTCTGACATGCCTTAACAACCCTCCTGCTGACTTGCATTCCTTTCCATGGACGTGACAGGTGTTGTGATCTCTAGCTATTTAATAGTTCACCTGTTGTCTCTCTTCATGGCTTTTCTATCCAGCTTTACTGAGGCAGACTCTCTTGCCTATAGTACAAGTTTGTTCTTTCATGGCTACCTTCGCAAAGGCAAGTTAAAAGTCAGATCCTTTCCGGACATTTCTTTCCAGTTTTTCATTTTAATGCAAGATTCCTAGGAGGTAGCTTTTCTCGGATTAGTTTCTATCAATAATGGCCATTCGCTAAATTCTTCCCGTCAGCAACTAAGATACTTGACCTTTGAATGAGACCTTCAGGCGATCCGAGTACCCCATCTTTAGCTTACAGGGGTGGGGTGCCATTAGCCAGCACCCGATACAAAATTTCAATAACCAAGAGACAGATCTGAAAATTGAGAACTATGCAACGTGCACATGAAAGAATTATGCTGGGCCTCACATGGAGAGACCACAAGACAGCACAGTGCATCCGGAAAAGACAAGAGTCAGGGACATCACAGAATCCATTAAAAAGCTTAAATGGCAGTGGGCTGGCCATGTTGCACGAATGGCGGACAACCGATGGACATTGCGATACACGACATGGATACCCTGAGATCATTTGCAGAACCGAGGCCGGCAGAATATTAGATGGTGAGACGAGCTAGACAAATTCAGGGAGTACTGGTTCCGCGACACCACTGATAGAGAAGTGTAGCGAATCCTGGGGAAGGTATATGACCAACGACGGACGTCGAAAGACTGATGATGATGATGATGATGATACAAAATCTGCTTAGGGATCCTTTCATCACTCATTCTTGCTGGATAACAACCCTACCGTGGACTATGCTTCAGGACGGTGGCTTTAATACAGTCATATTGACATCTCGCAAGCACCTCAATATCACTTATGTGCATTCCCCAATGTATTCCTGTAACCCTAGGCTAATATTGTTTGTGAAAGCGCTCCAGCTTTTTTTTCATGAAGCCGATAGGTCACCCAAGTCTCACACCCATAAGGTAAGAAGATCAGTATACAAGCTTTGTACACTTTAACTTTGTTCCTTGTGATTTGCAGCGTTATTCCCAAAAGTGTTGTTCTTGCTTTCCAAATGCATCACTATCTTTTTAAAAGTTCTATTTGGGATTTCGATGTCAAGAGTACAAAGCAAATAAAATCCAAGGTACACAAACTTGACCACTACAGCCGTACGAAGACATTAAGCCCAGTGCAGATTAAAACATTAGAATTATTTTCTGGAGAATAATAGTGAGTCCAAATGCAAGCTTTTGTGAATTCAACAAGGATAAGCTGCATGTTATCCTCAGCATGAGCCGTCAGATCACTTGTTATCTCAAAATGTTTCCCAACATATTGACGAAAAAGCGCTCATTCTACATGAAAAATATTTAATCTTCAACGTAATCTTCTTTGTTGATACACTTGGCTGGACGTTTCTCCAGAGATCACATAGATCAAACATGACTACGAGGGAAATTTCAAACCTAAATTCTGCTCATAATTGTGCCAGACTTATTGATTCATATCCGTATATATATATATATATATATATATATATATATATATATCATGATCATCATCCTATGGGAACTAGTCCAGTCCTTTTGCTTTTACTCCAGCTGTTGTCATCTCCTCGTGCTAAGTGACCGGCCAATTTCCATTTTTGTTATATACACACACACAATCCAATATAAATACACACACACACACACACACACACACACACACACATATATATATATATATATATATATATATATATATGCTCCTGCGGTACACAGATATATGTGTATGTTTATAACAAAAATGCAGATGGGATGTCACTATGCAGCAAAAGATGATAACAGATGAAGCTAAAGACGATTGTATTTATGTGTGTCAGGTGGGATCAGAGTGGAAGACTCGTTGAAATACCAAAACCTTTTGCAGATAAGACCTACATAAGATAAATACTCCGAGTGCAAAAAGTAACCGATATTTTTCAAAAAGTTTATCTTGACATACGTACTGATATGTATATATGTATGTGTATGTGGGAGGAGGGGCGTTGATATATATATATATATATATATATATATATATATATATATATATATATATATATATATATATAAACAAAGCCCTGAATAATATGTAGCAAATCTTTCACTAAGTAGGAACGAGACTAAGCGACGATCCCAGAAGTATTTTGCTATTTTAAGTGGATCCTGCCACACTACCCCTCAACCCAAGAACTTCTTTTTTCATCAACTGCACATTGCCTCTTTATTTTTACACCTCATCATCCACGACGTTAGTACTTCCTTTTGGTTACCCCCTCTTCGCTATATTGGTGACAAACTCAATTTCGGAGCCAAATGGCATTAATCAACGACCATCTTTTTAAAATCAGAGCTTTTGTCAAACTCTGGCCAAATTAGGAGTTGACTTAATTTTCGCTGTAACACCAACATCACCACCACCGGTAACAACTCTCACTAGGGGGATTCGAATCTTCACGGTTTGTCTGTCCTGTCACGTTAAACCTAACATCAGCATAAAACTACTATTTCCCTACCGTGATTTGAAAACATGACCAAGTGGTAGGTAGGTGGCTCTCTTACCACATGAGCTGAGCTGAGAAGTTTTATAGATCGACAAATTTATTTGTCATATGTGCATGCAATGTAAGAGTTTCAGTAATCATTTTCAGTTTGGTTATATATATATATATATATATATATATATATATATATATATATATATATATATATATATAAAGTGAGAGAGTTGGAGAGTGGGGGCAGAAAATGGACAATTTATATGTGACAGGATGTGGTATTTAAAAAGGCATATGTAGATTTAAGTAGGAACTGTATTTTCCTCGGCACCGAAGTTACTCATCAGCCAATAAAGCGGCCTCAGTTCATATCACATTCTGTTGGATAAAAATTGCCCATCCTCTAGTAATTCATATTGCTTACTGTCGGTATAAGGAACATAGACGCATGCCTACTCACACACACACACACACACACATACACACACATGCACGCATAAACACTCACACACACACACACACACACACACACACACACACACATATATATATATATATATATATATAACGCCGGACGATGACCTAGATTCTCAATAACCAGGACAACCAATTCTCAAGAATGCCCACCTCCCTTTACCATTACAACCAATAAAATACCCATAATTACTTTAAACAAAAGATCCAACTGAATACCGTAGATTCCCTCATACATAAAACAGTCTGGACTCGCCACCATGGCCTCCCTTTTTTTCTTTTTTTTTTTTGCTTTCAAAGCAAAACATTTGATGCTAAAAGTGTTTTCTATCGAAAGCTAACGTTCCAACCGCTAGAATGAACACACATGCTACAGAAGATGGAGAGCCCTCCAAAAACATGTATAGCATACCAATTCATTGATTTGTCAATTATTTGATTTACAAACAAAGTATCATCATCATCATCATCATCATCATCATCATCATCATCATCATCATCATCAGTCTTTTAAAGTCCGTCGTTGGACATAGACCTTCCCCAGGATTTGCCATACTTCCCTATCATGGGCGTCGCAGAGCCAGTACTTCCTGAACTTGTCTAGCTCGTCTCTCCATCTAACATTTTGCCGGCCTCGGTTGCGCATGTGGTCTCGGGGGATCCATGTCGTGAGTCGTGACGTCCATCGATTGTCTGCCATTCTTGCAACATGGCCAGCCCACCGCCATTTGAGATTTTTAATGGAATCTATGATGTCCCTGACTCTTGCCTTTTCTCGGATATCCACTGCTGTCTTTTAGTCTCTCCATCCATGTGAGGCCCAACATTAATCTTTCATGTGCACGTTGCATGGTTCTCAATTTACGGGCCTGTCTCTTGGTTAGGTTTCATGTTTCAGCCCCATAAGTGACTATTGGGATGATGCATTGGTTATTCACCCTTTTCTTTAGAATTAATGGGATCTTCTTATTTTTGAAGGTTGAGCTAGCTCTACCAAAGGCTTGCCATCCTAGTGTGATTCTTCTTCTTTTGAGGGTCTCATGGAGATTCGTTGTCCTAGGTAGATGTAGTGGTCTATTTCCTCCAGTTGTGTGTCCTCGATTTTGATCTCAGTGTTTTTATCCCCGATATATTTGTTGCACATGATCTTCGTCTTGCTGAAGTTCACGTGTAAGCCGACTTTCTTGCTCTCTTTATTTAGTTCATCTATCATTAGTCGTGTAGGTTCTCTGCGAAAAGGGCTATGTCATCTGCAAATTTGAGGTTGCTCAGATACTCGCCGTCTATTTTAATTCCTTTACTCTCTCAGTCTAGTCTTCTGAAGATAATTTTGAGACATGCTGTGAAGAGTTTAGGTGAGCTGGTATCACCTTGTCTTACTCCTTTCTGGAGCTGAAAGGGGTCCGAGTCTTTATGTAACCTGATGAAGGAGCTGCCGTGATTGTATATATGTTTCAACACTTCAACATAAACTGGATCTACACCTTACCGACTGATGGCCTCCGTGACCTTATACCTTTATTCCTGAGTTTGTCTCATTCCAAATTGTTTACTCATTCAGCACATCGGACAGACAATATAACGGGCCTTCAAGTTGTTTATATACACGAAAGATAACTTTCAATGCGATTTTTATATACATACATACATACATACATTCATACATACATACATACATATATATATATGTGTGTGTGTGTGTGTGTGTGTGTGTGTGTATAAGTATGAACCAATTGTTACTTATATTTAAAAGGGCATAATAGTTGCATGAACTATTCGTCGTTCACACCTATCAGTATCAACAAATCCGATAGATACATGAATGACCTCTGATATTTGCGTAGATGGAAAGGCTGGATATTGTTTCCATATGCACCTTGGTCTTTCTTATTCAGGCCCGACTCAGATGCTCCCAAGCGAACGTAAGATGCTGTATCAGGAGGCGATGTTGGTGATAATGATACCAAACAGATGGAACCAATTTCAATGATGTCCGTGCGACCAGTCTTTTGGAATTTGCGTCACACACTGTCTTTTTTTTTTTATCTTGACTCCTATCCAGCCCTTTGAAAAAGTGCCGACACAATATATCCTAGAAAACCTCGAAATTATATCCGTCTATCCTGTCTGCCTTTCCATAGGATAGTTGTGTTACTTCCGGTGGGGGGAATGAAAGTCTATCAGACGACTTTAAAACATCGAAGATAAATGTAATTGTTTGAGAGCAAGCAGCATTTGTTTAATAAGCAAAAAAAAAAATTTAGGTCAAGTTCACTATTTACTTCGATGATTAAAGACAACAACTTCAAGACGACAGCCCTGTAGCTGATCAGTATTTGCTTGATATACGATAAAACGTTTTGCAGCATTTCAACACTTTCGTGACGACCAGTAAATTATTCAGAACTTGTTATATTAGATATCAGTTACCTATAATTATGCATTTCAGGATTTCTTTACGGTATATTCAAAGTTTTATTCGTCTTCTTGATGAGGAAATTCTGGCTGAGATCTCAGGTCTAATAGATAAGTGATTTTCGTGGTTGTTGTATAATGATGAGTGTGACCGCAAAGTTATCATCATCGAATATTTTTGCAATCTGTCAAGTCACCTGTGTTCTAATCATCATCATCATCATCATCATCATCATCATCATCATCATCAGTCTTTCAATTTCCGTCGTTGGAAATAGACTTTCCCCGGGGTCCCCACATTTCTCTACCATGGGCGTCGCGGAGCCAGTATTTTCTGAATTCGTCCTGCCCATCTCTTCATCTTGTATTTTGTCGGCCACGGTTTCGCATGTGGTTCCTGGGAATCCATGTTGTGAGTCGGTTGTCCTTCATTCTCGCAACATGACCAGCCCATTACCATTTGAGATTTTTAATGGATTCTATGATGTCTTGGAACCCTCGTTTTCTTTCTGATATATAATGCTGTCTTGTGATCTGTCCATGTGAGGTTGAGCATGACTTAATTTCTAAACCCCAGATTTGGGATAAGCATAAAAACACTCAGGTCGTTGGCTCAGGTCTGTGTGGCCAATGTTATATTTTAATTATTTTTCTCTACCTTGCGTGAAACTAGATCTATAATAATATAAGTCTTTTTCATAATAATTTGGCATGCACTATAAAGTGAAGTATATCATTGCAATAAAACTTGATAAGGTCCTGAAACATACTGGGAATTCACACTTAAAGATGAATATCTTACAACAACAATGGTCACACTATTTATTGTTGATATCGTTCAGGTTTCAAGTCTCTACAACTTTATTCCTGTTGGGCCTTTCATCAGTATATAGAAATATTGTCTTTTTGATCTTTTCAAAGACACCGAACTTTGGAAATACACTAGCCATGCGGATAAAAGCGCAAAATAATCTTTGAGAAAAGAAGGGGAAAGAAAACATGTTTCATTTGCATTCCTACAATGGTTATTCAATAAATCCATAGTGACACGTAGTTATTAGACCAAATGTGACCTGAAATTTACAGTAATGTTTGATCTACGCAATTAATATCCACCAATGAATTGAATGTATTGTTGGGGACTTCTGCTCTGATGGCGAACTGGTCAGCGTCTCTGCCACGACTCGCTAAAGGACCCAGGTTCGATTCCCGGTACGAGCTAATATTATAAAAAGCTTTTCATTGGGACAAATTTCCCTGCACACTAATCAGGGAGATTGGGAATGCACACTCCTCTACCCGAATTGCGCTTGCCAGCGTTATTGATTACTTTCATTTTACTCCATCATGAACCAGTAACCAACTTAATCACTTAATACTAAATTATCTCAGCAACTAACCAGCTCCAACAACCCTTCAACAATTTGTAAGTTCTTTGATGATGATGATGATGATAATGATGACAGGAACATACGTTCAAATAAAGAAGTATTACACGTGTACATTAGTTTTTTGCGTAGAGCTAGTTACCATTTATTGACCAAGGCCACTATGGTCGGGATTGTCGAAAGGAAGATCAAAACTTAGCAAATTCAATTTGACTTGTTACCACAAAATGATATTTGAAGAAAGAAAATTTAGGAAAAAGAATAAAATAATGCAATTTTGATCTGTTGATTCTCTTTTCATAATTTGATTATATGAATTGAGAAATTCATGAATATTTTCATTAATCTCATGAAATTCTTAGTTCCACAATCAGCGTAGTGATGGTTGACTAGCTTGTGATGCTGCCCGATACTTCAGTAAAGAGTTCGATTCTCGACGAGTATGAATTCGAGTCAAACTTAGCTTAACGTAAGTGTATTCTGCTTCAGCATTCACAGTGTATATACAACTTTAATCAATCGTTCCTTACAACCCTCCAATTAACTTAAATTCCCATTAACCATTTCTTATTTAAATCGAAGAGATGATTGAGTGGTATGGTCAGACCTATACCACTTTCCCAACTGCAATTGGATCCAGCTTAGCCGAGGAGAGGAAAAGCACAAAAGAGAACTTTATGGTTCAATATCGAAATGGGGGACAAAGAATTTTCTGCATGCCACCCATTCCGGGGAAGAATCGTCCCTGGAGCTGTAGACCTAAATTTACAAGTGTTTTGACATACAACAAGTTCAGAAATACAAAATTACTTTATTCTCATTGCCCCAATACGTCAGTTTGGAGCGAGCGAGGGAGGGAACATAGCTGCATTATAAAATGAACATAATAACGTTGATGAAAAGAGGAATAAGTCACACTATGGTTATTCCACACAGCGCTGCGCACATCCATGTCTACCCTCATCAAGAGGGACTACAATGGGTGCTAAGGGCCCTCCATCAGCTCTGAAGCAACTCTGATTAAAATGCAATTCTAAGCAATCCACCCTTCTAACACGTCATTGACCTGCGTGGCATGGTACGGCCAAACACTCCCCATGGTTCGCACAATAAAAAATATATCAGCCACTCCTGTTGGGTCAGCGGCCCCCAAAAGCAAAGCCCTGCCACATCACTGGGGGGGGTGATACCTCGAAGAGTGACGACCCAAATAAATGATGATCGTTCGTGTTGGGTCGGCAGTCTCAAAAGACCCAGCCTCATCACTTGCTCTGGGTGACTTCCCCAAAACAATCCCAGTGACGTCACCAACACTTTACATTGGCACCTACAACATAAGAATACATTGTATAGATATACACTTGGCTGACCTTGAAATGAAATCAAAGTCATCAAATGGGACCTTATTGGTATCAGCAAAATGAGAACACCAAAGGAAAAACTGAATGAACTAAATAGCAAGAATCTTCTACACAGCTTTGGAAAAGAAAGAGGAAAAATAAGCAAGGTTGGCATCCTTGTTCATCAAAAAAAAATCGAGACAGCGTTCTAGGATTCAAAGCTTTCTCAGGTCGTATAGTCCGTGTCATCGTACAGCTCTCAAAACGATACAAACTGAACATCATCAAAGTCTACACCACTACTGAACAGTCAACTCCTACGATGACTTGAAATCTCTAATCCAGGATATCAAAAAAAAAACAAAACAAAAAAAAACAAAACAAGTTCACCCACATTATGGGAGACTTCAACGCCCAGGAGGGACGAAGTTAGGATACCCAATACGGAACAAAAGAGGTGAAGATCTTGTTAATATTGCAACTGCGAACGGGTTCGAAATCATGGACGCCTTCCTCAAAAATGAATCAAATAGAAATTTGTCTTGGCGGAATTGCAACCATTGACCAAAGTCCTCTACATCTTAACAGATCAAGGCGAAACAACCAGAGACATCCAGGTCCTGAATTAAGTCAAAGTAGGTAGTGACCAAAAAATGATAAGAGGCAAAATTCAAATCAACATCAGGAGACCATGCAGGAAAATGTCAAGCACCAAACTGCAACCACATGGCATACAAAAAGATCCGTCAAGCTTGAACTGAAAAATAGATACGAATTCCTCACCGAGCCAGAAGAGAACAACAACGAGCTCAACAACAAAATGAGAAACTCACTAAATGAAGTCGCCAACATATTCAAACCGAAGGGCAAACAAACCATCAGTAAAATTTCTGAAAAACCAAGAATCTCATGGAAAAACGCAGACGTGTCAAGCCACCAACACCAAGAGAAAAAGAGTAACCGAATTAAACAAAACTATTCAAGAGAAGATTAAAGGGGATACACTATGGCAATAACAAGTGTGCTCGAAGAAAATGGAGACCTAACAACGGACAAGGACCAAGTTGTCGAATGACCTCCAGAGTTTTACAAAAAACCTTTTCCCTTTCAAAAAAAAGGAAGGCACTGGAACCAGAAAACATTACAGTCGACCTTCTAAAAAAACTGATTATGTCATCAGTGGGAAACTAGCCATTCTATTCAACTTATGCCTAAAACAGGACAAAGTCCCACTAGATTGGAACACTGCGATCATATATATATAAAAAAAGGGGAACTCAAAAGATCTAAACAACTATAGGCCTATAAGTCCACTAAATTGCATTTATAAACTTTTTACCAAAGGGGTCACCAACCGAATCATCAAAATAGAGAATCAACCAAAGAAACAGGCTGGCTTCAGAATAAGTCACTCTTCCATAGACCATCTCCGTTCGATAAATCAACCAAAAGAGGAGGCAGCAGAATATAAACGGCCACTCGCTGTAGTGCTTATACTTCAAGAAAGCCTTCGACTCAGTAGAAATCCCCAGGGGCATTGATGCTATCATTGAAAAAGGCGTAGATCCAGTATACGTCAATGTCTTGCTGCATATCTAACAACATAACATATCCTTTATCAGGCTACATAAAAACTTTGAGCCCTCTCCCCAGCTTAAGAATTCAGAAGATAAGACATGGTGATAGCAGCTCAACCAGACTCTTCACAGCCAGCCTTGATATGATCATCCGAAACCTAGACTGGAGAAACAAAGGAATCAGAACAGAAGGCGAATATATAAGTAAAATATTTTCTGACGTCATCGTCTTTTTTGATGGGAATCTTCATGATCTCCAAAGAATGCTAGACTAACTGAATGGGGAAAGCTGGGAAGGGGGCCTTCACATGAACTTTAGGAAAACAAATGTCATGTACAACAAACATGTGGAAGGTAAAGACACAACGATTAAAATAAAAATTTAGGAGCTAGGGAAAGTAGACGACCACATTTACCTAGGACAACGAATCTTCGTAAAAAACATCAAAAAGAATTCAAGCGTGGAATCACTCTAGGTTTGCAAGCTCTCGGTATAGGTCAACCTTCAAGAAAAAGAAAGTAAATCCTAAAAAAGAATGGTATACAACCATTGCAACTTTCCAATAGTCACCTATTGAGCTGAAACTTGAAACCCCTACCAAAGGATTGACTTTCAAGCTGAGAACCATGCAACCTGCACAGGAGAAAATCATACTCAACCTCATCTGGAGAGATCACAGATATCACACTATACTAAAGGAAAGACAGGAAAGATATCAAAGAAATGATTAGAAAGCTAAAATGGCAATGGGCTGGCCATTTTATTTGATTGTCAAATGCCAGACATCATATGCGAAAACAGCAAAATATGAGATAGTGTGATGATCTGGACAATTCAAAAAAGGATTGGCTCTGCGACATCCAGTGTAGAGAGGTCAGTCGAATTTGAGGGGAGGTCTTTGTCAAAGATGACGGTGAATATATGCTATAGGACAAGCATTTAATCAAACGAAAATCTTAATGAACCTGAGGCGGATCCATGCGTGTGTAAGTTGGATCGGTATCAATGATACAATATAGTATATGCATTACTTTGCTTTTTTTACCCCAAGCTTCCATGACTGATTCAGAAAAATCAATTACTCTAACACCTGCCTGCGCCTACACTGGCAGGATAGTGAGATTCAATGCAATCGTAATTAAATCAATGATGGTTTTTTTTTTTGCAGGGATACTATTTGGGTGAAGGAAAGAAATAGGTTAAAAGGCTACTGCTCCCCGATATTTATTTGGACTTACAAATCATAAAGCCATGGGACCTATCTGACGCAATTATAAATCATTCGTTAACATTACACATGGGACGTTTATCGGGTTACTATAAGGGAAAAACGAAAACAATATAACAACAGTCGAGAAGGAACAAAATAGGAAAAAAAAAAAGAATAAAACCCTTTAATTAACCGTAACAAAAAATGTTTAAATGAAAGTCCCAAAAGTCCGGATTAATTTCCCTTCCGTTATTTATTTATTTATTTATTTATTCTTTGTCTCCTCTTACGTCAATAGATTAACAAAAACGGGGAAAAACTTGGAGAATAGGGTTGGTATACATCCGTATTTCCCCCTGAAATGTACTTCATTTAGGTCTCGAAATCTTCATCCGGAAGGAATTATTCAAATTCTTCAAAAGCCTGCAAAATTAATTATCACGACTGCTTCAAGGTTACATAGCGCCAAATTGTGTGACGGGTGGCGGCAGGATGTCTTTGGGAACGTCCTCATTTTTTTTCTAAATGTTCAGATATGGCAACCCTAGACGAGACCGAAGGAGAAAATTATCTCGAATTTCTCAAGTTTGTTTCTACTAAGTTCAGCTAGGCTCCACGTGTGTACATAGAAACAAGAAAAGAGTTAAGAAGTTGACATTTTTAGGGTTCCAGAACGTTGTTTTCTTTAGCGACAAATTCCAACAACTCTCACTGTTAGTAATAAGGCGCAACAGATTTTCTCTTTCCAATAGGGCATTAACCAACCCATCCAACCCGAACCCCTACTTCCACTCCTCTGTTTCAGCTTCTGTTTGCATCCTTACCCCAAACTGCCACTTTATGATAATTAAAGTAGTAGACCCTCGTAATCCAGAAGAGTTTTGAATTAAAACGGAAAAATATACAGGATGTCCATAAAATACTCGTATAACTTCATCGTAGATCAATAGCACTAAGATATATCCATGTAGTTGGCTGTACGCTGAAGATACATCATCGAAATTTCAATACATATTTTGTTTGTTGTGAGTACCAAATCAGCGTGCATGGTCGTAAGTGGTGAAAACAGTGACATTGCAGGAGAGAGTGCAGTATGCATCGTAATCCATCGATACCGAATTCGATACGCAGGTGCAACGGAACAATAAAACAAATTAAGGGAAACAGCCACCAAGTCGTGTTAGCATCAGCACAATTAATTTTTGGAGGCGGGGTATCGGGCACAAAGCTGGAGCAGAACGACCACGAACATCTGATGAATGCGTTGAACGAATTCGTGTAATGTTTCATCGCGCCAACAAGCAGTGAAATTTACCACGCTCCTCTGTCCACAAGGTTTTGCAAGAGATGTTTCATACGTGGAACTACTGCAGGCTCTTAAGCAAAATGATTGACCCCGAAGGAAATGATTTGCAGTCGACATGAAAAATGTAGAATGGCCTGATTTAGCAATTCTATGCATCAGGAATACTGAGCAGGCGCAACGTCAAAATCTTGAGTTGGGAAAACCCACACAAAATAAGAAACTGCAGAGGGATAGCCCAAAAGTCAGTGTGTCGTGTAATATCCTGTTCAACCGACTCATTGGCCTATTTTACTTTGCGGAAAAAAAAAAAAAAAAACGATTACGATCTATATTTCCCTGGATGTTTGGGAAAAAATTTGTTACCGCAGTTGGCTGACCTGTAACTACCAGCAATCGTTTCCCTAGTTGAATGGTTTAACTCCTCATTAGGGACTGGCCTTTTGGGAATTTATCAATATTTATTAATTCACCATATTCCCTAACCGGGGGATCGGAAGGGTTGGACCGATCCCTTGGTCGCTCGGGTCACCGGATGTAACTCCTATGGATTCCTCTTTGTGAAGACATTGTCTATTACAGAACCCACCAGGCTATATAAACCGTTAATGAGGAGATGGTCCTACGTATCTGGCAGGAAATTGAATATTTTCTAGGTGTACTACGAGCGAACAATGGCGTACATATGTTTTTTTGATTTTAAGAGAAAAAAAAATGAAAAGCTATTCACTTATTCTAAAGTTTGTTTTTCGTACAAATTTTCAAAGTTGTACGCATACGTTATTGAGACCTTCTGCTCGGTGTCAGAATTAAGCTAAGATAAAACATTAATAGCATTTCTTGAGATATGCTGGAGATTTTTCCACTTTTTTTTTCTTATATTGTGACATATCTGCTCTCAGTGTCTACTGGTAGATGACCAAACTGGCCCGCTAAGATATTTCTATTAAGTGCAACTCTCATGTTAGTAGAAAGATGGAGTTTTTTTCACCAAATTGTGTAGGAAACTTATTCCATTTCCCCTGTCTCATAATATTTGTTACATTTGTTTATACAAATTTTTATATAACTGTTGGACTGTGTTTCGAAAAAAGGAAGTTACATCAGATATCAACCAAGAGGGGGCCTCGTGCCCTAGTTTTCTTCATTCATGCATTAGTCTGTAGCTCTTTGCCAGAATCGGTAAAGATTCATAGAGAAAAACAAACGAACTTTCACGCATTATACATATAGTATGAGTGTGCATGTTTCAGCGGGATTGTAAAACTGATTATTTCGTTGATTCCCCGGGGATTTTGTGATAATTTCAGTAATTTAATGAAATCCCTAGTTCCACGATCAGTGAATCAAGCCTGGGATGCTAATCTAATAAGTTCGAGCCTTACGAGGAGTCCTACTAGTCAGGCCCAGTGTCAAATTAACATAAACTGAGTAATCATCGAGTATACTCTGCTTCGGTACTTAGATTGTATATAAAGCTTAAGATGGATAGACAGATAGATAGATCGATGGATAGATAGATATGGACAGAGACAGTAAGATACTAGCAGACTGATATATATATATATATATATATATATATATATATATATAGAGAGAGAGAGAGAGAGAGAGAGAGAGGGGGGAGGGATGCAGACTAACAAAAATAGATACACGGTGAAATATCAGTGTATAAAGATCGGTTTCGATATTTGTCGAAGTTATGCATGTGTCAACAGATCGATATATATATATATATATATATATATATATATATATAGAGAGAGAGAGAGAGAGAGAGAGAGAGAGAGAGATGGATACAATAGACTTATAACTAAGCTCGATAGATACAAAGTGACATTTTAGAATAGTTTTGCTATTACGAGGTGTGTCCGGAAAGTATCCGGCCATTTTAAACATCCCAAGAAACGGTTGTATAGTCTCAATGTAATTTGGCAACCAATCAGAGGGGATCTTACCGCACATTCAAACTCCCGTGGGATTACTCAGTCGGCAGTAATACGCCACTGAGTAATTCATTACCACTTTTAGAATAAAAATGTCCACCGCGTCTGTGTGTCGACGCTACCTAGTTTCACATTTCACATAGATACAAAGGTAAACAGACAGACAGGCAGGCAGACAGACGCACGCACACACCAGATCAGATAAAATGGATTTTATCAATAAAGATTCGATGTTTGTAGTTGAAAAAAAGTCGATAAGTAAAAATAGAAGTTGATAATTTCTTTTATTTTTTCTCCCCAGAATACTAACGCAATCATCATCATCATCATCATCATCATCATCATCATCATCATCATCATCATCATCATCATCATCATCATCATCAGTCTTTTAACGTCCGTCGTTGGACATAGACCTTCCCCAGGATTCGCCACACTTCTCTATCATGGGTGTCACGGAGCCAGTATTTTCTAAATTTGTCCAGTGCATATCTCCATCTTGTATTTTGTCGACCTCGGTTCCGCATGTGATCCCTGGGGATCCATGTTGTGAGTCTTGATGTCCATTGATTGTCTGTCATTCTTGCAACATGGCCTGCCTATTGCCATTTTATCAATAGATTCTATAATGTTTCTGACTCCCGTTTTCTTCCTTATATACTGTGCTGTCTTGTGATCTCTCCATGCAAGGTTGAGCATTATTCTCTCAAGTGCGCGTTGCATGTTTCTCAGTTTGCAGGTTTGTCTCTTTGTTAGGTTTATCCTAAATTCCGTTTGATTATTTTTGTGTATGTGTATGTATGTGTGTGTGAGGGCTTACGAGGCTCGATCAATAATTCCATGTCTGACGTGCAGTCAGTGGCTGAATTTTTATCTTACATTTTCCACTGTATAATGTTCGATCTATGTGATAAATGCCTACCACTGTATAAAGTGCATTGACAAGAAGGGGAAATTTGTTTAAAGATAAATGTTTATGTGTGATGTAAATGCCCTTTTCGTCATCAGGCTGTTGACTTTTACATACGTAGAATAGTGTCTTGGACTAGAATAAAGCTTGTGAGTCTTAAATCCTATTCACAAGGCTAAACTGTTTTGCAAAGGATGATTGTATTCTCTTTGGCCAAACCATCGAATGATAAACAGTTGTTGAAACGGCACTCGTTGAAACGGCACTTGTTAATGACACACACCTTCTAACAGCACGTTTGTTTTCATAATCCCGCAGAACTATTGTTAGAGATAAGTTCAGAGCAACAGCACATGAAGATTTCAGAGCATTTTTTTTTTTCAAAACTGAAAATAATAAACCTATAAGATAATGCTGCCTAATGTGATGTGGCATTTAACTGTGAAAGAGCAATAAAAAAAAAACCCTGTATTTTTTGGTTTTTCTATTATTGATACACTTCGTACTTAACCCATGCAATGTAACGACCTGTTTGGTGCCGTAATAACGGAAGACTACTCTACATATTTCCAACACTAATCATCATCATCATCATCATCGTCATCATTTTTTCTTTCAACTGTACAGAAGATACTTGCACTTTACTCGAGTTGATTCTCTTCGGGTCTACTAATTTCGCTGATTCTATTAAGCCTATTCAATATGTTCTCTTCCACTTTCAAGATTCTTTAGAGGTACATCTACTGAAGGTGCCCTGGCATTATCCGTACCGATTTGTAGCGTTGTCTTTAGCTTATGTTCTTTGAGTTATGCTTAGAATTGTGTTAGGGTAGCCGGCTTTAGAGCACATCACCCCTCTCAAAGGCAAATGATGTGGCTGGGCTTTCATTTGAATCCTGTGACCCTGCAGGAGCGACCGGTATATTTTTGATCGTGCGAACCATGAGGAGTGTTAGGCCATATCCTGCTGCACTAGCCCATGACGTGTTGAGAAGTGGGGGGATATCTAAGCAGTTGGTATTAATTTTTAGTACCCATCTCCACGTAGCATGTGACAGGTTGCATATGGTTTCAGTAGCAGGGAGTGGCTCCTGACCTTACCTCATTTCCGTCACCAGGATAATTTGGAAATTTTAATTTAAAAATGGCTATTTGAATATAGGGATAGGTGAGGAGAGCATTTGGTATTAATAGTATTTGTAGGAAGTCACCTATTACAAAAAAAGATTTGAAATGTAAAATTTTAACTTTCCACTCCGTATGACCCTCCTTATTCGTCTGCTGTAGTGTTTCTGTTCGGTTTGTTAAGAATTTAAAAATATTTAAAGGCATTTCATACATGTTACAAAGCCGTGCACTCTTAATGTTTTCCTATAATCAAATTGGCAACTCAGAGGTATTACCTTTCACTTCAGTATAGTTTTAACTTTGAAATATATTTTGCAGGTATCTCGATCATCCTATAACCCTTTAGAGTTTTCAACTGGTCCTCTACTGCCATTCAATAATTTCATTTACGCGAAGATCCTTTTATTTGTAATTATAGGTTGCTATGAATATGGTTATAGAGAGAAGTTACTATCCATCATATTATAAGATACTTACCTGGCTAAAAAATATATTGTCTTTTATAAAGTTTTTAACTTGATTTAAGTCTTTATGAATCTTCTTGAATTATACTTCAATAAAATCAAACATCTCACTCCAGCTTTCAGAACACCGAAGGAAATACAATATCATCATAATAACAATAGAAATAACGGTACTAAACTGCTTGAAAAATCTTATTAGTTGACTGTTAAAAAATAAGAAGATACCATCAAGCCTAAAGAGAAGGGTGTATAACTGATGCATCCTCCCAATAGTCACTTATGGAGCTGAAACATGGAACCTAACCAAGAGACTGACCTGCAAACTGATAAGCATGCAACACGCACATGAGAAAATTATGCTGAGCCTCACATGGAGAGACCATAAGATATCACAGTACATCCGGAAAAAGACAAGACTCAGGGACATCAGAGAATCCATAAAAAAGCTCAAATGGCAGGGGGCTGGCCATGTTGCACGAATGGCCAACAACCGATGGACATCGCAACTTACAACATGGATCCCCCGAGCATGCGCATCCGAGGCTGGCAGAATTTTAGATGGAGAGCTAGACCAATTCAAAAAGTACTGGCTCCGCGACGCCCATGATAGAGAAGTGTGGCGAATCCTGGGGAAGGTATATTTCCAACGACGGGCGTTGAAAGACTGATGATGATGGAGAGGAACAAAAGGCATGGAATGAAAAACTGATTCACAATTGATAATAACTAATTCGCTACAATCAACGACCAATTTGTTCTTAGACAAAGCGTATTCATCTACAATAAAAGCTGATTCACTGAAAACGAAAATATTCGAGTACGACAGTGAAACGTCAGTATTATTATTATTATTATTATTATCGTTATTTTGCATCTTCCCACCAGTTGCCTGGTGTTAACAGCTGGAGACTGAGTGACAGCAAGTCTCCTCGGGTCTCCAGCCCTCCCCTTCACACTCTCACAGTCCACAGCATTGTTGTGGTTTACAGTTTCACGCCATTTGCCCGATGGTTATCGCCGAAGGCTGAGTGACAATCTCCTCAGATTTCCAACTCTCCTCTCATATCTCCTTCAACTATCCCAGGGGCGCTGAGGTTCGTACCTCCTCCACCATTTGCTTTTTTTTCTTTCCTTCCCTTCTCTCTTCTCCCTATCAAGCCATCACAAACAGATCTCATATTTCTTGCACTCTCCTAAGTGTTCGTGCAGTACTGTGGTCTGTATAGTATCAATCTTTCCTCTTATCCCCAGTTCTTCCAATCTCGCTTTCGGTGTCTTTGTTACGGTTCCGAGTGCTCTTACTATTACTGGTATTACCCTGACTTTCGTGTTTCACACTTTCTCCCCTTGCCTGGTCCTGGTATTTTTCCAGCTTTCCACTCTTTTTCCTGTTTACTCTGTGGTCTGCAAGCACAGCCTCGTCTATCATTTGGTAGATTCTCCTCTTCTTGTACACGATCAAGTCCAATCTCCTTGCTTAGATGGGGTGGTCAGTTTGGATGTCAAAGTCCCTGAGAAATTCGTAACTTTCGTTCTCTAGGGCTGTCTGTGGTTTGTGCTGGTACCACTTTTCTGCATGGTTGAATCCCATTCGTTTGCTCAGTTCCTAGTGTATCACAGTTACTACCCTACCGTGTCTGTGTTTACACTCTTTTGTGACTAGGTATGTCATTTACAGTCTAGCCCCTTTCCCTACATAGACAGCATTTGCTGTTTGTGTTCTGTTGATTTTTGCTCTGGCATAGTTTCTCCTGATGCATTTGTTTTGGGCTGCTACGTTGAGCGATTCTGTCTGTCTTTTCAGGTTTTCTTTGCGTTGCCATGTCTATGATCTCTCGTCTGCAATTTCCTGTATCTGTCTTCCGATTTCTTTTTCTGTTCCCACTTTTCTTTCCTTTGTTTGCTAGTCAGCTCCTTCGTTCGCCACTTCTTTGCTATTTCTTTGTTGTTCGTTTCGCTGTTTAAGGCGCTCTTTATAACGTCTTCGCTGTTTGCTTGCACATACTTTTCTGGTTCTGTTTTGGCCCCTTCTATGCTGATAAGTCCTCTACCGCCTTCTGTCAGTGTTATTTCTGAGGTGTAAGGCCTTGTGCATTGTCATAAGCTTTCTTGTTCACTGGTCAATTAACTAGAGTTCTTGTTTTGTCCATCCAAGGAATGGTCCTGTGTATCTTACTACTGATACAAGCTGTCTGCTATTTTGTTTGGTCTCTAATATTTTCTTTATCCTCTTAAGGTATTCTCTTCTTATTTTCTCTTTTATTTCTTCCTGTGTCACATTCGATAACTCCCAGGTATTTTTATCGGTCTTGTGTGGTTAATGTTCTGATATTTTTGCTCTCTGGTAGTTCGATTCCTTCTGCTATTGCGAGCCTTCCTTTCTACATTGCTATAAGTACGCATTTTTTCAATTTAAAACTCCATCCCGATGTCAACACTGTATTCCTTCACTTCGAGCTCCTCCCCGTACTTTTCAAATAATTTTATGCCGTCCATGTACATGAGGTAATTTAGTTCTCCTTCTTCTTTGGAGAATTGGTATCATTTACTGTTTTTCAGGATTCTGTTGAATGGTACCATTGTTAGATCAAAGAGTTGTGGGGACAGAGCATCTTCTTGGAAGATTCCCCTTTTTATACTTACGTCTGCTAGGTTTTTTTCTGTAACTGTCAAATGTACTTTTCAGTTTTTCATAGAGTTGGCCATGAATCTCACTACTGGTTCGCTGATATTGAATATTCTGAGGCAATGGAGTACCCAGCTGTGTGGAATCAAGTCGTAAGCTTTTTTATAGTCTGTCCCTCCTAACGTTCCTCTCCGTTCTTCTTACTTCTTTTAAGATCATGTTATCGATGTAGAGCAAGTCATTCTCCCCCTTGGTTCCTCTCCTGCATCAATTCTGTTTTTCTGGTAATAGTCCTCTTTTGGAAATTTATAATCCCTCTGCTATCTGTCCGATCAGGGTTTCCCACATAAGTGGTAGGCACGTGATTATCATCAATATCATCATCGTCATTACTATTGTCATCAACATCATTATTATCATTATTACTATCATTATTACTAATATTGTCATCATCATTATCATTATTGTCATTGTCATCAACATCACTATCAATATGACTATTATTATAATTATCATTATTGTCATCATCATCATCATTATTATTACAATTATTGTCATCATCATCATTATTATTACTATTATTTCTATTATCATTATTGTCATCATCATTATCATTATTACTATTATTATCATCATTATTGTCATCAGTATTATTACTATTATTGTCATCATCATCATTATTATCACTATTATTACTATTATCATTATTGTCATCATCATCATTATCATTATTCATATTATTATTATTTTCATCATCCTCATCATTATCATTACTATTGTTATTACTATCATTATCATTGTCATCATTGTCATTATTGTTACTATTATTACTATCATCATTATTATTAAATATTGTACCTATTAAACAGGATAAAAATGACTTTAAATGATTGTGCCAGCGGAAATTGATCACGCCATAACAGAATATTGTGTTAAAAAATAAAATAATGAAAGAAAGGAAAGAAAGGAAGAAAGGGAAAGAAAGGGAAAGAAGGAAAGGGAAAGAAAGAAAGGGGGAACAAAGAGCAACAGGAAGCAACGAGATCACGCCAGAAACGCCAGATCTCGATTCCGTTTCAACGCACCTTGAATTACACTGGGAATTAATTAAACTCGAACGACCAAGCAAATGCCTTACTCTCTCTTTCTCTCTCTTTCTCTCTCTCTCTCTCTCTCTCGCTCGCTCGCTCGCTCGCTGAGGCAACATATCTATAACTGTACTCGCACACACGCACGCACACACACATACACACAAACACTGAAAGCACATTCGAAGACACGCGCTTGGACACACATGCACATAGACTAACTCATACATAACTTGCCTGACGTACACATATATGCACTCGGAGAATACATATATACATTTTTATATTTCTACCAGTAAAGCATATATATGTAAACTTATATGTACGCACTATTAACCATTCCTGTGCAAGAAAGCAAGAGCTAGTTTTAGTACATTTCTATACGTACGTACATGTGATTTTAGAAGCTACCGAGCCTATTTGCTGAATGTACATTTTTTAGGAGAAATTGAGCTTGTAATAAAATAAAATAATAGAAGTAACATAAATTCTAAACGAATAATGTTCAAAAAGTTCCGGCTGATCCATTCTGTGGCTTTCATCAGGAGTGCTATCCTCTTTTTCCGGTTGTATCAAGTAACGGTACCAAACGAAATTTTTTGAATAGCAGCAACGTTTATAAAGATGAATCGTACCAACGAAAAACACAAGGAATATATCTGTGAATGTTAGTGGCACTCTTCGAAGTTATAAACAGCATCTTTATAGACAAATGAGGGTTCTTTGTTTGGTGTGTAAAACTTTGACACCCTTAATAAACGGTCCATTAATCGCACTGAAGACCAGTGCATTGTCAGCAGAGATGAAAAACAAAACTATGAAAAAAAGTAAACTATGATATTAAAAAAATGCCTATGATAATTGAAAGCACAAGGCAATGAAGAAAATACTAAATTACATAGTCAATAACTACTTATACAAAGCAATATAATACGCACAGAAGATAATATAATTATCATGTATACAAGGCAATGTCATGAAAACGTACGCGAGGCACTGTAATTAATACATGCATGTACATAGTCGGATATCATATTGGATAATTCTTTAAAAAAATAATATCTTGCTCTTAACACTTAGTTTGGTTCTGTTAACACATAGTTCGGTAAAGCAGCAATAATAAAATGAGTCGTTTTATTCCAGATGCTGGTTTAGGGTATAAAAAATGATGATTCCTATATTTTATGTGGGTGTAATAATTTCTGTATATAGCGTTGTGAGAATATGTTGGTGGAGACAAAGGATTTTGCAACTACGTGTTTTGGTGGTTAATGCCACACACCAACGTCGCTGGAAATGTTGAAGGAGGAAGGGAGATGTATTAAGAGTATGTGCTCCAAGTTTGATCGTGGATGCAGAGATCAAACAGAGTAAAAAAGATACTATATCTCGGAATTTTTGAGATGAGGTATCATTATTATTTCTACTGATATTCGGACCATCCTCATCTTGGTTGTTTTTCATACAATGGACACATAGCGCAGTGGTTACAGCATCAGACAAATTACTGTAAAGTAATCTGATGGTTCTAGGTTCGATCCTAGTGTGAGACAATATAACAATACTACTAACGCTAAGAGGGGAGTACGGTCAATATACCCCCGTCGGATGAATAAAGGGTTCGGTTCGTTACTTCCCCAAATCTACCTGATGATACCTGACGAAGGCCGTAGAATGCAACGGCCGAAACGTTGTATGAAAAACAACCAAGATGAGGATGGTCCGAATATCAGTAGAAATAAAAAAGATACATATAAGTACAAAAAGAACAATTGAACACGTGTGTCCAGTGTTTTTGTAGGGAGTCATCGTCGGAAGTGACGTTTTTTGATATTTAGCTGAAAGAAGGGTTCTGTGTTAAATTTTTAACTAAAAGTATAGGGGGTGTCACAGTGGTTTAGATTTTCGATTCCATATGTTCAACGTGCTAGGTGAAATTAGTGACGCTATTTCGGATGCTTCTGTTTCACACATCACAAACTAGGGCCGAGATAGATAAACTTGTGATGTATTTGGCCTAGGAGAGACGGCTGAAGCTGTAGACAATGTAAAGGGACCTTTACTTATAAGTTCAAAGTAGAGATCAATTATCTGGCCTCAAGACGGGTCATTGCATTTGAGGATTCGTCACTATGGTCAAATAATATTTAATATCACCATTTGATCTATTTTTCTTAGATTCAAAATTCGCTGTTGTCATGCCGTGGTCTATGAGTGTCTAAAAGGTGGAGACGTGATAGTCAAAGATTAAATATTACACATTACATATAAACGTGTTTGTATATACGTGTACGTCCATTAAGAAGGGGGTCTACTATGAAGTGATTGTCATCTGGTCAGTCTCGCTAGACTATTTGCTAGTGTGCCAAGATCAATACTCGTGAGGTGCTCCGCTCTTCTGACCGCATATTACACTAAACCAATTCTTGTAAATATCCCGAGAGAGAGATATAGAGAGAATTGGCATAGAAAATTTCTCCTTTTCTGCTCAAAATAATTTGATTGTATAAAGATCGGAGACTAAAAAGCACTCAGAGAGCCTATCCCTCTGCCAACGCCATATTAGCAGCCAAAATAGTGCATCTCAGCTAGGGGGTCTGATTAAAGGTAACCCTATTATGCACTGATTTACAAAATTTAACAAAAATCGAGATGATTTTTTATATTAGGGTTTTGAAGAGAGGTTCTATTTTCTACTTGACTGTGATACTGAACTCAATCCTCAGTGTTTACTACACGAGTAAAATATCATAATCAAGCTATAATTCAGCGAATGTCCACCCGTCTGTGGTCGCCAGAAAACAGCCGAAGCTACGACTACCTAATATACTATGATTATTAATGGGACCCGGAACTGATTCATAAGGAGTTAGTTTTTAGAATTTCCCTTCCAGAAAGGTTTCTGGTAGGGGTTCAGTTTGCAATGGAGGTTTTTGATGAATTGTTCCCTTAGTTTGCGTCCAGCAGCATCAATGCTTACTTGAAAATTTCCCATCTTACTATAATTCATCAAATTTCATTAAAAAAAAAACACTGGTGGCTGATCGGTCAGCAGTATAGGTTCATGTCAAAAGTGAACATGAACTTTTCGTCCGCTTTCAAAGGTTCAAAAGAGAAGGAGAATTTCCCCACTTCAAGGGGTCAGGAATTAAAAAGGATTTGTTTCTATCTTTCAAGGGATTAAAAGTGAAGGGAAATATGCCCTCCCCCCTTGGGTGATCAAAAGTGAAGGGTACCTTTTTTCTTACTAAACTAGAATCTTGAATCCTTATATTTTTATATCTTGCATATTTAACACATATACTTCAGCTAATCATACTATGATTCAGCAATTGTCTATGTTTCCGTATTTGGGGGCCTCAGGAACAGACAAAGGAAGGGTCACCAAATTTTCTTTGGTTACCAATAGGAGCAAGTGTTTTGCAAGTAAGTTTTGTCCGCCATAAGTTTTTAGCGTGGAGTTAATTTTATAATTCATTCTTTTTCGAAATAGGTCCCTTAGTTTATGTACGGCAGATTTCCTGCAAGTATCTGCTCGTTTAATCTCATCAGTTCTTTCGTGCTACATCGTCAACCTTTCAACAGAATTTCGTTGAAATTCATTGATAACTTTTGGAGATATTGTGTGGATGAAATTTTGGCGATACTATGTGTGTTAGGACATATAACTGAGACTTAAAAAGATGATTGTCCATGAATCCGTTCAAAAATTCAATCACTTCTTCCTTAGCCTCTTTCCCACGCCCCGACGAGATTGCGGTGGAATTCATCGAGAAATTCAAGAGATATCGCGTGGAAAGTCATGTGCGTATACATGAATGTATCTAAAATGGAAAATATCTCTAAATCACTGAAAGAATTCCTAAATCTACCCCTTTCTTACCCTGTTGCCCACCCTTCCACAGAGTTTCATTGAAACCTAGTGTGTAGATATCGTCTGGGTAGACGAACAGGCGTGACTAAATACACACGCCCCTTTTCAACTTTGTTGGCATAGGTAATAAAAAATATGAATTCATAATTACAATAGACACCATTAGACAACCATAAATAAGATAATGTAAGATATACCTAACTTCTCGAAGTAATGAGATTATTTTGGTGACTGTGTCCCTTTTATCTCGTACTCAATACCCTGTGTTTTCGCATTGGTCTCCTATGGAACTGACAACCTTCCTTCCCTTGCGATGCAAGAAGATAAATTCGGAATATTTCCTGATTTGCTCTGTCGTATGGTGTAACATTTTTACCCATCACAAACTACGTGAACAAGCTGCTTCGTTTAACTGCAATGGAGAATGACATCATCATGCTCATTGAGACTACCAAAACCTTCCTCTCCAAATAGAGACGTGTTGGATTTGTTGTGGCGTTGTTCACTGTCGAGGACTTCTATGACACTATGAACATGGAACCAGAAGTGAAGGAAAATGACACAGAAACGCTAAAAGGCAGTTTGCATATAATGCTATATACGAGCCCTTCATTGATACCCTCATAAGTCTTGGGTTATCATTTTTCAACATTATTGCAGATATTGCAAGAGAGATTTGAGACACTGAGCCAAGTCAAAGACAGGCTTGGAGTGCTGCTTGAGTTCAGCAAAGTCCAAGGAATGTCTGAGGAGGATTAGCGGAAACATTATGCTGAAGTGTAGGAGACGCTGACTGCAAAGAGAAAAGAAGATGTTGATGGGCTCGAGATGATACAGGAAATCGTAAACTAGCCACAACTATCACCACATGTTCCTGTGTGAGAACCAAGTTCAAGACCTTTAATCAACCCCCTGGATTGCTCTGGGGATTGCATTAACTGTGCCAGTTTCTTCAATTGAGCAAGTTACTCAAACCCGTCGAAACCCACCAATGGCACAGGAACGTTTAGGTGGTCTTGCTGCCATCAGCATCAATGCAGATCTCACCCAGGGGCTGGCATCTGCCTCTCTACCCTGTGCATAAAATCCCTTTCATTTTCTGTTTAAAACACCCGGTGCGATGATTTTTTTAGGGAAACATAAGTTTCTGGAAACAGATACAGTGGTTTATTTAGCATAAACAGAAGAAGAACCAGACAGTTAGCATGCACAGTAATAACCCCCATGGCTGAACAGACAGAGATAAGATCACCTTCCATTGAAACTAAAGCTGCATCAAAAGAAAATGAGAAAAAAGCGAAAAGAATGACGGCTTAACACCAAAGATATTGCGAAAAAACCCCAAAACAAAACAAAAGACTCAGATTTCGCAGACCACCAGTTTGATTCACGTTTTCTTCGCCTTCAACAGCTGCCCGTTAAACTGATAATTTACTTTTCCCTTCTCCTTATGCTATACTAGTTTTGCCAAATTTGTTTGCTGGGACTCTATCTGCTGATTGTCGTAATAGGCTGAGGCTGTTGAAGGATTCGACGGCAAATTGTCTCAATATTTCAACTGCGTGCTGATATCTTGATATCTTTGCTGTGTTCTTTTTACTGTACAACACATTATTTTTAAAAATATGCAACTTGTTTTATTGGCTTTTATCATTCTTTTATTCCAGTGAGAGCTAAAGCCCCAATTTCTGGCCTCAGCTGCCCTTTGTTTAATAGATCAGAAGATTATAGTTTCAAAGATGGAACAGACAGCTCGTTAGAGAGGCTCTTTATAGCTCTCCATAACTGCTGAAAGAATCCTGTATAGTTGAGTAGCTCTGTCTGCAGACTTTGTAAAGTTCTGAGACTTTTCTCCTGTTTTTGTGTAATAAATAATACAGTTCTGTTTTCATACTTGTGAATATTCAATTTACTTTTTATACATATTCTATACTACATAATAGTATGTTTTTCTTTGGTTTATCTAATTTAATTATTTCATTATCTTGGCAAGGTGTGTATATAAATTTCTTCGGTTTGAGGATCACATTTGTTTTTTTCTTTGGACTTACGAATTTTACAAAGACGTTAAAACAAGCTGAAAATATATTATTTAAGATTATCATTATTAGCAATTATCATATGGCGTCCAAATGGCCAGCACAACTCTGTCCGGCCATTTCGTTTATCTAACACATGAAGCGTTTCAGCGAGATAACACATATACTTTCTATCTCCAAATCACACTCAAGGACAGTGCAGTAGGAAGGTACAATGTGTTTTATTTTTCCATTCGCCCGTCATTTTTATTTTTTGTAACAGCAACTTTAAAAAAAACGGGAACTTGAAGGAATTTACTGAGCCACAAACAGATTAGGTTTACGAGCAAAAAAATACTTCTATTGAGGGAAATTCAGCTTTTGAAGAAAGAGAGTATTGACGGAATACAAAAAATACAAATGTCTGTCTGTCTGTCTGTCTGTCTCTCTCTCTCTCTCTCCCTCTCTCTCTCTCTCAGTTCCATTTAATGTTGGTCTAGGGTTAAAATTAAGGTTAGAATTAGGGGTAGGATTAGGGGTAGGATTAGGTGTAGGATTAGGATTAGGATTGGGGTTGCAATTTACAACAAGAAAGATTGAATATTCTCTCCATATTTACATTACTGAAACGAATATATATCTTATATATAATAGAGATTTGCTTAACCTCTCCACCACAAAGTTTCTTCCGAAAAATGGTTGCAGGCTTCAGATATTTCACTCTAAATGAATTTAGATTATAATTCCTGAAAGGTTTCATGATTTTTAAACCAAAAAATGAATTTCTACAACTTTACAAAAAGTAACGTTCAGAAATTTGAAGTGCAGAAGGTTAAATTGGCTGTATTGTAATAGAGTTTTGTTTACATGACTGAAACTATGCAAATCGAAATTATCATTCAGTATTCTTTATTCACTACATTCATTTCCAGAGTTCAATTTTATTTTTTTTAGAATTCATATAGCATTATATAAAGCTGAATGGGAAAAAATTATACGGAAACTGCATTGTAAACTAAACTGATTTTTGACCAAAAAACAGTGCACTAATTTCAGCAACAATTTACTTTCATGGAACATTCAAATATTAGGATACCTGTCTTTAGAAATTAACAGACACACAAAAAAAGTTCGAACTAAATCTTAATTGTTCATTTTTCTAAGCACTGGAAAAAAATTATAACTGCAATTTTTATTTTATAGAGTAAAATCAAAAGGATTGTTTGTTTTTTGGTTTCAATACAAATTCAACTGAATATTTCAATTGGTTTGGTGTGAATAAACAGTAGACGTTCAGTAAAAAGTGCCAACAATTCAATAAAAAACAACATCTAATTTACCTTTAATTTTTATCAACAACCATTAATCTACAGTTTATTTTACGTTAAAACAAAGCAATATAGTGTTGATCAATAAAAAATTGCTTGAAACTCAATTGTTTTTCGTCCGCATAACTAAAATTAAGCAAGGGCGTATTGTTTAACTACAAGTCGAAATCATTATTCAATTTTCTTTTTTCAAATCCACTACATTAGCTGGAAATACGGTCAGACCCAGCTATATGGAACCTATCGCTGTGTAACGTTAAATCATTACTTGGCTCGAAGTTTTACGACCTCGTGTTCCACATAGCTGGGGATAACCGCATAAAGGGCGGGTATTTTCAGCTATTTGGAAATTAATAACTAATGTGATTAAATATTTCTCCTTGTTTTTTTTTAGTGTATTCCCCCAGATGATTTCATGTAAACAAAAAGTTAACATTGTATTAGATGTTCCGAATTGTCTTCATAATTTACGCTCTAAGCGCATTTACATATCTTCTACTTTTTGAGTGCGTATTGAATCACTGTCACCACGATAGTAGCTCGCTATTCTTTTTTTCCTTTTCCTTTTCTCTCTTCCCCTTTCTTCCTGTCTATCTATTTCAGTAATCCTGGCCACATTCTTCGACATAGGGCCTTGAAAGTTTATATGAATACCCGAGTAGCCACCTTCTAGAAACTTTTTTTCATTTTGTTTGAAATTCGTCTCTTTTCGCTTGTTTTTAGGGACATGTTTGATTTACAATAATAATCAAACGTGAATTTTTCAACAAATAGCAGATCATTGCAGTGTTTAGAAAATAAAAAATTAAAATTAAAAATATGTAGTACATGAACTAAAAGAAACACGTGCCCCTGTTACTTATCTGTTGGAATTAAAGTGACGTCATTTTTTTCTCTTTTGTCAACTTCTCTTTTAGAAAAATGTCAGCAAAATACGCCACTTTTTTGACAGACAACTCAGTCTGTTCCTGCAGTCATTATGGAGAATGTGTGGCCAAGGACAACTGCCACCAGCACACACTGGAGGAGCCAGGAAGTCTCGCAAGGTTCGTCATGGCGTTGAGTGGCCTTGGAATCTATTCAGCGGATGAGCTACAATGCTTTGGGGCCAATCAAATCAGGCGTCACGACGGCAACCAAAGAAAATTCAATAGGCATTCCAATCAGGGATCTTGCCAATTCATATCTACTGGGCAAAAAAAGGTTAAAGACCAAAATGCATGGTAGCATATTTTACGACGACAACAACAACAAAAAAATGGTAAAAAAAAGCGGAAATTCCATGTACAAAATAGGCAATACCAACATTTTTCAGATTCATTTTCAAGCCACAAGATCACCGTCATTGAATGTGTGGCAATCAAAATTAAAGCCTATACCTTGAAGTTACTCAAAAATGTAATTTTGAAAGATTCTTGCCCTCCAGGGGACACAAAATAGCAGGTTTTCAACGGAAACTTTTAATGTTCTTTTTTTTCACACTTCCGGTCAACAAAGAGTCTTGGTAATCATTAGTCACAGCCAAAACGAATCAAAGGCATCCAGAAAATTTCTTCCATCCTCATTTTCCCCAGACTCAGGCTCAATAATTTAAACATTTCTACGTCTCATTTCTCTTTGCAAGGAGATACACATTTTAGTCCAGCCTTTCTGTGGGAATAATTTTTCTGCGTCGCCCTTTATGACCCTATCGGATGACTTTCAGAAGATATTCTGTGCCGGCCTCAATATCGGTCATAATAGGGGTGTACATGTCATTTTTCACTCCCATCCCCAAGTGCGGATCTATTTCTACATCATTCGACTCATTCCACACTCAGCCTTGATGATACACTCTGTGTCCACGATAGAATGCTGCTTTTGTCTGAGGGGAGGTGTAGAGCAGGATCAATTTTAGAGCGATAGGCAACCACCATTCTATCGTATTTCTGCTTCCAGATTTTCTGCCAAGAGCATGAAGGAGAATTAAGTAATTCGAAAAGAATAAACAATGCTGTCAAGGTAGAACTGCTCAGCAATTTCTCTCAAGTCATTAGAGTTTTTCAGTTTTGTTTGGCTGTGGCATTGGAGGTCACAAAATCGGCATTATGACGTTGTGGACGTTTGTGGGGAAAGCTTGGTTTGAATAAGTTAGAGAAAATGAAGGTGAGAAAAAGAGAGGGAGAGAGTGGAAGAGAGAGAAAGAGAGAGAGAACGTGTATATGGTTCGATTTAAATCTCTTCTTTCTTCAACATATTTTTTAAACCGACGGACATCACGTCTCATCACGTCTCATCACGTCTCATTATGTCTCACAACATGGATCCCCAGAGGTCACATAAGAAACCGAGGCCGACAGAACACAAGATGGAGAGATGAACTGGACAGATTCAGGAAATACTGGCTCTGCGACGCCCATGATAGAGAAGTGTGGCGAATCCTGGGGAAGGTCTATGTCCAACGACGGACGTTAAAAGACTGAAAATGATGATATTCTTTTTTGTTCCACTAGTTCTGCAAAATCCGTCGGTCGCGTGTCGGCGGTTTTGGTCTTATCCTGCCAATGTGGGACTTTATGTAAACTTTTATAACTGCCCGAAGACTCAAATGGAGTAAGTGGATCAGTAAAGTCTAAGGTGACGGAGAAATAATGGTACAGAGCAGGAGTATAGTGACATAAATGAAGCAGCTAGACTACGATGATAAGTACAGCGTCTCTGGTTATCTCCCTTTCAAAATCTCAACGATTCTTCTACACGAACCTAATTAAAACAATTACAGAGATTGTAATCCTGCAGAGGGAGGGAACTGCACCATGTGAAATCTCTAGCTAAGTGTGTGAAAAGTTCGCTCTGATTTCACCTTATATGGGATGACGCATAGACGAATGACATGATAAATTTTGAAAAATTATTTTTCTCGTACTTATTTTAGTTATATTGATTGCTGTAATATTCGGGGCGCCACATTTGTTAGCTGAACGTTAGGAGGGGAGGCATCCAGAGAAGATCAGTCTAAATTATAATAGTAATGATCTGCGAGACTATCTGACCAGCCATTGCGCTATGAAAAGGTATCATAGCACGAACGATCTTCTGATCAGTTTTGATTAAAATGCACTGAAAAGGAGCAAAGGTAGGCTTCGAGAAAAATGTCTTTTGGGAATACACAATTCAATGAAGTTCGTCTTGGTAGTGATCTGCTCTGACTTTGAGCTACGGTTTCTGCGCTGACCAGAACTGTTATGCTCTTCTTACCAATCATTTCTAGCAGAAAATAATGTACAAATACATTTTCTTTTAGATGCTGATGTACGGTTTTCCAAATCAATATAAAGAAGCGATTACCCTTGCGCATAAAAAAAATAAATATCGAACAAGAATTCTGGAGTGAAATATCATATCTAAGGGAAATAACTGTCATTAAGTTCATTGAGTTATTTCCTCTTACTTTCATGTGTAATCAACAATATTAGTTTCTATTTCTGAGCGTGTACGCCCTTGTATGTACATGGAGGGGGACTAAAGAAAGGATACTTCAAAGAAAATTGCAATATACGTTAAATCGAATCGGCGAAAATGCTTAATTGACGAAATTTACTTATTCCTATAATAATAATAATTTTTTTTCTGTATGTATGTATCTTCGTATGTTATCATAACCTAACAAAAAAAAAAAAAAAACGGCACTTAGAACGGATAAATATTTTCGTTCAAACTTAAAAAATAGAAGAAAATTTTGTTGGTTTTTAACCGTTAAATTATGTTTTTTTTTTTGGGGGGGGGGTCAATCCTTTATACAATTACAATGCGGAACTGGACCCTGAGTTTATGCCATGTGCTCTATTAATTAAATTGGAATGTTTTTTTTTTTATGACAGCATCAAAGAACCTTTTCGCTTCTATCATAGATTCTTTTGGAATTTTTTGTACTGACACTTTCTTCAGGAAGTTGATTTTTCATCTGACCCTGTATTCATATAATAATATTGGATCTTCGCAATATATATATATATATCATACAGAACTATGGTTTCTACATATTGCTGTTTGTTCCCTTGACTTCTTCAGGAAATCATACTCCCAAAATAATGTTTTTCCTTTCGGTCTGGGGCTTCTATTTATGATGTGACTGTACTGCTAAACAAATCCACTCTTTCTGTCCATTGCGCGAAAATACAGTTCCAAAGTATTTTGATAACTTATTTTTATTTTATTGAGAAAAGATTTCCACTAAAAAGGTTCCATTCACAATTCAACTTCACTGGGTATTTTGGTTAAAATGTACTATATTGAAAATTCATTTTTTTTCCTTGTTGAAAATACCAGTTATAGAGAACTTTCCTTTATTCATCTTTTTGCAAATAATCATAATATCAATTTGATACAAAAGGAGTGGCTTGAAATCGAGCCTAATGGTCGGGCGAAGGCGACCTTTAAGCGAATCCCTGTTATAATGATAGCTTGTGTGTATGTTACTGTAATCAAGCAACAATGGTAGGCAGAATCATCTTAGAACCGCATCTTCAAATTGCTGTAACGTAGAGAATAGAACAGATCTGGATTATTTTAGTAGAAGAAGTCAATTTGTTGTACGATTACAATGTGGAACTAGACCCTGGGCTTGAGCCATATGCTTTATCAATTAAATTTGGAATTTTTTATGACATGATCAGAGAACTTTTTTGTTCTGATTATAAATTTTTTCAGAATTTTTTGATCTGGTGACACTTTCTTTTGGAAATTAATTTTTTACCCAACTTCATATTCATATTAGTACTTCGCAATACATGTCATACAAAACTATGGCTTTGAAGTACTGCTGTTCCTTCCTTTGACTTCATTGGAATATCATTTTCCGAAAAATGGATTTTCAAGGAAGGAGGTCGTATTGGTGATGTGACTATACTGTTGAAACGGTGCCTCTCATTCTGACCAACCTTCGAAACTATACGGCTCTGAAGTATTCCGATTACTCGTTTTTACTTCATTGAGAATTTAAAACCTTTTTTGAGAAGCAGGAGGGGGCTATTTATGATTTAACCATTCTGTTGAACTTAGCCTTCACTTTACTTCAATCGTTCGGAACAAAACATTCAGGGTATTCGGGATAAAATAAACTCCATTGAAGGAAAATTAAAAAAGAAAAAAAACAAATTTTTAATTTTTTTCATTTTCGATGAGGGTTTCTATCTACGATTAATCTATACTGAACAACTAAAGGCTTGATTCCCGTCCATCATTCTAAAGTACAGATTTGAGGTATTGTGATTAGTTCCCTGTACGTCCCCGAGAAATCATTTTTCCTGAACGCATTTGGGGGGGGGGGTTCTATTTACAGTCTGATTATACTGCTCAATTTTCTTACGTCCATCGCACGAAAATACGGCGTTGACATAATTTTGCTATTTGCTTTCACTTCATTGAAGAACTTATCTTTCGAAAACACGAAATACTTGAAACTTTATTTTGGTTTAGAGTTATACATTTGTGCACCGCACGAAATTACGGCTCCCAAAAGTCACTTATGGAACTGAAACATGGAACCTAACCAAGAGACAGATCCGCAAATTGAGAACTATGCAACATGCACATGAAAGAATTATGCTGGGCCTCACATGGAGAGACCACAGGACAGCACAATACATCCGGGAAAAGACAAGAGTCAGGGACATCATAGAATCCATTAAAAAATCTCAAATGGTGATGGGCTGGCTATGTTGCACGAATGGCGGACAACCGGTGGACATCGCAACACACAACAAGGATCACCCGAGATCACATGCGCGTTCGAGGCCGGCAGAATATTAGATGGAGAGACGAGCGAGACAAATTCAGAGAGTGCTGGCTCCGCGACGCCCATGATAGAGAAGTGTGACGAATCCCAGGGAAGGTCTATGTCCAGCGACGGACTTTGAAAGACTGATGATGATGAAAATACACGAAAATCAACAGCTGAAAAATGATATCGTGTGGTCGAGCAAGTCAAAGACAAATTTCTCCTGTTGGTTCAGTCGTCTCCCGATAAACCATGATTTACGTCCCCAGAGATAGCGCAGCTATAAAAATTCTCATGGGATTAATTCAGTACAAAGAGAATTACAAGGCACAAAACTCATTGGCCGGCAATGACAATCTCCAACCGTGTTTTTTGTTGAACAAAAGTTTGATTTCATTTTGATTCCATGAAGTTTTCATTATGTTTTGATTTAATAGACTTTTAATCAAATTAAAACAACGTATTTATTTACTTATTTTGCAAAAAAAGGTTCACCTATAATGCAATTTCACCGGTTTGGTTTCAAGAGAGTAACCGAATGAAAAAAATTAATTGATGATTATATGAAAAAACAAATATAAATTCATTATTCAAATACTTATCAAGAAGTATATCACAAAAATGAAATATTTCGAATTCAATGTAAGGGAAATAATTTCCTTCTAATTCTAATTACTTTTGAGAGTTGATTCCCTTCTACGTGTTTTGGTCAATGTTATGAGATAATGTTTGTAATTGGATGAATTAATACGTAATGGCAAGGCAGATTTCAGCTACTTCCTGCAGGACATCTAAACAGGGCCTTAGGCCCCCAAAAGAAGTAAAAAAAAAAAAAATTTTAGAGGAAGATCAATCAAATACTTCAGGCTACAATGCAGGTAACCGTAGAGGGATCAGTCCCCCCAAATCGTAGAATTTCATTGAAAACCTTTTGAGATACGGGATAATGTGGCTATGATGCAGCGGAGATAACTATGCTCGCCCTAAAAATTAATTTTGAGATTTTTACATGATTTTCGGTTATGAAGAATCACAACTGGTGCTTTAATAATTTTAAAAAATTAATGTATTTTTTACTAATGCCAGGGGTTAGTGTTTGAATTTAGGTGGAAGCCAGGATTTCTAACGCTGATTTTCAAGGTAGGCAAGCGCTCCTCACCCGGGAGATTTGCATAACATATTATTCCTACCTCTTATTTCTCTCCTCCATTTAGCATCATGCTACACAAAGCTAAGCTTGGAATATGTCAAGAGAAAAAAGGGTTATTACTTGCCAACATGTATAAAGGGAATTTTTTCAAAGCGCAAGTAGGGATTATCTTGTTTGAAAGACCAAGAGGCAAATGAGAGAAGTACGTTTTACAAATACACAAAATTGAAATAGTAAGTTCCAGTAAGTAATCAAATTGATGAAAGACATACTGTAAATATTGATTAGTGACCTAGAACAAATATGAAGGCAATAGAATTATTACAAAGTACCAACTTAACTTAATTTGATAGCGTAATGGTTAGTACATCTGCTTCACTCGCAGAAGATCCTGGGTTTGGATCCTTGTACGAGCAAAGAGTGTTAAAAAACACGTACTATTCAACAAATTTCCTTGAACACTCAGCAGCTAATTGAGTACATTCCAAGCTGTGTGATTTGGGTGAAGGTTGACTTATATCCTGCCAAGGGTGTGGTTAAAAAAAACTTGTAGGTCTAGACCTGGCCTCGACCAGACTTCAGATTTGTGAGGATTACTAATCTGACGCACGCAACAAAAACTAGAACTCCATATCCCAGGGGAGGTTGTCTCTTAAGAGACGTGACATTTACTTCACCGTTTACCAAATTAACATTGCTAAAAAAATAAATCAGCATTCCAAGGGAAATTCTGAATCACTGCCACTAATATATGCCGCTCATGAATTAAGCGGTGGTGGTGTTAAAAATTAAGTTACCTTGATGAAAATTCTACCAGTATCATTTGAACCATAAATTCATGATTTAAAAAAAAAATATGTTAGTCACTCAATAGAAACCACTGCCTGACCAATGTCTTCAAACAGCCTGCTGCAATGGGGTGAGCAGTTAAAAAATCGGATAAAAGAGGTGATCGATGTTCATTGGGGGCGGGAGCAGGGATCGTAAGGAAAAAAAAGCGTGAATGCTGCACCCAAACTAAGGAATCAATTTAGCATAAACTTACATTGCGATTTTGACACCCCACACGTGTGTGTATGTGGGGGGGGGGTATTAAAAAAGAAAACAACTATTTTCCCCATTCACTGCGAGGAGCGTGTATACATAATTTCTAGTATTTACTACAAATAATTAGGGCTGGGTGAAGTCCAGATACATAGATCCATATAAATGTCAGAATACATGAATAACCTAAACCTAGCAACAGTGTTTAAGCTTGTCTGTTGTGGGTAGCAGTGACTAATAAATCATAAATAAATAAAAGGGAGAAAAAATAGAAGAAAGAAAAATGTGTGTGGGTGTCTCTGTGTGTGTGTGTGTGTGTGTGCATGTGTCTGTGTGTGAGTCTGTATATGTATTTATCAATAAAACTTGTGATCAATCTTGAAATCTTTATATATATCATAAAAGCATTCATTTATTATGGTCGATGAATTTTAACAAATTGTGCCCATATCTAGCAGTAAAGATATATAAATATATATATCTCCAACTAATTGATATGCAGTATGTAAGTAACACCTTGTCATTCTGTCAAAATAATAATGGATTAGTCCACTGTTATGGTAAAGAAAGAAAGGTAGGAGATAGGGTTAAACAAAAATGGATATGAATAATGAGACATCCCTAAAATTCATCAAACATTTCATTGAAAATGGAACATTAATGATATCATGAGAGAACGTTTTGTCTATTACTTTGACATACCAAATTCAACCTCTCCTTTTCATCTTCATATTGACTACGTTGAAGATAAAAAAAATAGGTTGAATTGTCAAACAGCACCAATTGTGATTCCTCATTTTATCAGGCTAATGATCTTCTTCTCTGTCTTAGTGGTAAGTTGTGGAAAAATATAACTCAGGATTCTGTCCACGTTTGAAAGGTCTCACTTTACTCTGTACAGAATGAATAGAGAATAAAAGGTTGAACGAGCGATGTAGTTTCTTCTTCAGTCAAATAAAAAACCCATTTTGCCTGTCCTCTGACCACACAGAAAGGCAGAAATCATTGAACAGCTCTTTTTTTGGGAATCTGTGGCTGACTGTCTGTCTCTGACTTCTGACTTCCTGGCTGCTTTTTTTATGTTTTCATGGCCAAAGCTACTGAATTCTGGCGTGTACTTGAATCTAATTATCAGATTGCTCTTATGCAACTACATGTAATATTGACCTATTCTTCTGAGCCCTCAACTATGAACTTCTGTGGTAAAGCCATGCCGCAGAATATTTTACAAGGTGTTACTTTGCAAGGTGATTTTACTAATTGATCAATATCTGTCTCTTGGCTGATCAGTTTTTTTGGTTGATCACCCATTTTTCCAATTTTTCAATTGATCACCCTCAACATGGCAAGCTGCCTGAAAAATGTGGATCATGTGATGATTACTATTGAGTGACTTACCAGACTTTTTTCTTTTCTTTTTGGGCGGCAGAGATTCATAATTTCCCTCGGAATGCCAGTCTCCTCTTTTTTTTCTTGCTTTATTCATTTAAAGATATATAAGAATATTGACTCTTTTTCACTCTAATGTGCGTACCTCACAGGAACCACTAAGAATTGAATGTTTTTTGCAAGCTGGTATGCATCTGTGCACATTTGAAAATTCAAAGAAAAGCCATAAGTTTGACCAAAAATAATGCTTGAATTTTTGTGTGACCCAAACAAAGTAAATGAAATACCCCACAACATTCCAACCCAGCCTGGGAAATTGGTCACTCCCAAGATCTCTAATTCTGCCAAAAATGGCACCCTCACTATCTGTGGTTTCAATTCTGATACTAAAAAATATTCTGTGTTGACACTCAAGCGTCCACATTTTGGGTCATCCCACTTGATTTAGCTTTTAAATACCAGGGGAACTGTTAATATTCAGACTCCCAGAAGTGCCAAACATGTAGGCAATGTTGAAATCAGGTAGTGCATTTTCTTGGTCCGTGGAGTAGTGATTGAAGCCCTAATTTTTTAATCAATTATTTAACCCACCTAACTACAAGCTCTTACAAGTGCAAACTTGTAAAATCTAATCTAGGTAGTTTCCCTACTTTATCACACATACACACACACACACACATATATATATATATATATATATATATATATATATATATATTATATATATATATATATATATATATATATATATAACAAAAGCGGTGCCATTTATTTCTCTCCTCATACACATTGTTACACAAATTAATTCAATTAATCTAGCATTATTTAAAGAATTAAACATGATTTTGTTTTACTTCAACTGAAAATGTTTTCTTCATCAGCTTTCATGATTTGTGAGAGATTTAACATGTTTTGACCAATCTATTCATGTGAAGATTAGTTAAACAAATTTTCAAATAGAAAGAAAATTTCCTAAAATGAGATTAAAAAACTTACAAAACTTCTCTACATACAACTACCAAACATAATGAAAATAAACGTGGGGTCTACTTGGGCCAAACTCCTTTCCTTCTCTGTTCAGACTGAAGATTAAGTGTTGTGAATATGATAAGTAAAAAAATTATGAAAATTTATGTTTCCTGCATAAATGTATTTATTTGAATGAAATAAGCCCTTGCTAATTTGTAGAAAATTATTGCACATCTGTAAGACTCGTCAATTTGGCTCAATTGGTCAGAGATATATCAACCAATCCCTTGGTTGTGTGATTTTAAATTATGGCAGGGGAATATCGGTTTGGTTCAACTTGACAAGACAGAGGAACAGTGTAGAGATTACTCCCCTAAATTAGGTGAGGATTGTTTTTGTTCTTGTTCTTGTTGCAGTGAGAAAAAAAAGTCAAATCCAGCCTCTGGCTTGGACTGGATTTTGACAAAATCGACTCAGAATGAAATTATTTGATGGGTCAATTCTTAATAGAAAACACTGTTTCAACAATGGGAAATTTTACAGACTTACAAAATTAGAAAAATGTAATTGAGTATTTGCACCTCATATAAATGAATCACCATAGCCCTGCTAATACCAAAAGTAATATCTGAAAAGCACAAATCTTTTATCTAAAATTATTTTTTAAAAAGATGAATCATTATCTAAAATTATTTTTTAAAAGAATGGATCTTTTTTCTAAAATTATGTTTTCATGAAAAAATTATCTTCAAAAAATGGATCTTTTATCAAAAATTATCTGAAAGAAAATACCAACGCAAGATTTGGACGTTGTTGGTTGTCCAAAATGACCATAAGGACCCCAAAAAGTACTTTGTTGAAAAAAAAAAAATTTATTTTTAGATGGTGCCTTGTGATGATGTGCCTGGTGACACACAAGAAAGCAAAGAGAGAAGAATGGCTGGCTGGCTGGCTGGCTGGCTGGCCGGCCAGCTATTTGTGAGGCTAAAATCCTTCTACAATTGATTTTCTGGTGTGTGTGGAATTATGATTTTTTTCCACAAAAATGATTGAATTGAATTCAAATTTCATGTAAACAACTGTTATAGTTATCTGCCTAAGTTTTATCCAGTTACTTTCCCCCAAAAAATCCTCTTTAAGGAAGCAGTAGCTGGGAAAATGACATTTTGTTTGAAAAGTCACAAGAGCAAAAAAACAACAGATTTGGTTTGCTCTGATAATACAGAATAAGTCGCCAGATCAGAGATAGCATAAGCAAGAATTATCACTTCCCTCACATTCTGACCCACTTGAAGCGTGATAATATAGACAAGAGAAAAATATTCACAAATGTGTCCCATTGCACATCTATCAAGTAATGTGAAAAATTTTTGTTATGTTAATTAAGTAAAGATAAAAGACTTATATCTATTCTCAACTTGAAGTTTATTGAAAAACATTTTTATCTTTTGTTTCCTCAAGAGAATTCTGTAAAGATCAGAATGAATGGTGATATAGAGTTGTGATATGAGGTGAATACAAAGGATGAACGAAAATTTCCCAGACAATTTTTGCACGGTCATCAAACCAATCTTGGCTGCTTTTCAGCAATTGCTACCTCCAATTTGTTTAAAAAGGAGCTGTACTCATATGAATCCCTTCTTCTCGCACACATTTGGATGTAGACCAGCCTTTGGTGCATTTAGGGGTGATGTATTCCACTGACCTCATGATTTTTTACACCTGATATTGTGGTAAAGTATCAACTTTTCATTGCCCATTACAACTTGATTCAAGACTAGAAATATATTGTAATTTGGGAGCCATGCAAAGCGATTAAGATAACTAGACTAATTTCAAAACTTAATTAGAGTATTTCAGGCATGTTGGCAATCTCCTGTGTGGTATGATCTCGACTATTCTCAAATAACGTTACATGTTCATCAACCTAAACTGGTTTATCCAACTGTAGAGCAGGGTTCAGTACAAATTCTTTAGCACAATACTTTGCGAACCCCCTTCGATATGTTCCACAATTCACCTTGCTTTCTCCATAAAATGCATGAATCATTGAATGCTATTAAGTTGCATTTTTACCTCACCTAGAATAAAAAACATAATATACCTAAAATATTTCTAATTTTCTCCAATCTTTAATGTTAGAATCATTTAACAAAATACGTAAAATTTGACAAATTAGTAATGAAACAACATATTGATATGAAGCACTCCCAATACAATCAAAAGTATTCTTTTTGAATGAAGTCAGTTATCGATTCTAATACTTACCAATACCTTTTACAGATAAAACCAGAACAAGCATTCAGGCCAAGATAATACATATATACATATATACATATATACACACATACATCTATATATATATATATTTATATATATATATATATATATATATATATATATATATATATATATATATATATATATGTGTGTTTGTGTTTGTGTGTGTGTGTGTGTGTGTGTGTGTGTGTGCGCGTGCATGCGTATAAATCAATAAACCCATCAGAATAGGACCCCCCCCCCAAAAAAAAGAAGCCCTTTTTCAATAATCAAAAAAATACTTAGTTGAGTTCCGATGCCAAATTTCAAGTCCATAGACAAAACTGTATGGTCAGGAGTGCTGGGTGCTGGAACAAAGAAAAAAACAAAATAAGGCTCCAAAAGGTCAAAATTGCTTTAAAAAATTTAAAAAAAAAAAATCAAAAAGATATTTTTAGAAAGAGTCTAGTAGGGTACTGATGCTAATTTTTTAGTCTTTAGACAAGACTGTATGGCCAGGAATGCTGGAACAAATTAACAAACAAATAAATACATAAACACTCATGTACATAAAAAAAAGGATAGAACCTTTCATCGTCTTTGATGACTATGATTGATGTACATCACAGTCATTATGGAAGGAGATTGGAAAGACCTTTGTTAAGCTGTGAACTCATAGTGGTCGTTGATGATGATGATATATATATATATATATATATATATATATATATATATATATATAGAGAGAGAGAGAGAGAGAGAGAGAGAGAAAGACAGACAGACAGACAGAGAGACAGACAGAAAGACATATTCATATATGCAGACATACATCTGTGTATATTCGTGAGAGGTGCCCCATTGTCTGTCTATCAATAACACCATGAAAACCACCCAAACATGGACACCATCCAATCAAGTTTGAATATATACTCAGTGGACGTAGATGTAAGTTTTAAAGTAAAAAATTTGAGAAAAATCTTTTAAAAGGTTTTAGATATACATATCACCTTATTTCATATGTTTATATACAATTAGGAACTGCCCATAAAAAATATCATCAAAACTCTCAAATGTTCTTTTTTTTTCAATTCCCCTCCAAAATAGATTTTTGCAATGTACTTTTATGCTAAATTGATAACTTTGATTTTGTCCGACACCATACACACTTCTTTAGTGATCCCTGCCCAACAAAAGGCAAAAGAAGTGATTATTCACCCCTTTTTCCAATTTTTCAATTGCTCACTCTCAACATGGCATGCTGCCTAAAGATGTTTTCTATTGAGGGACTTACCACAACGGTTCATTAAAGGGTCAAAAGAGAAGAGAACCCCACCCCCTACCAGTAATCAAGAATCAAGGAGGAAAAACAAATCTGAAGGGAACATTTTTTTCCTCTCGAGGGATCAAACATAGAGAGAAACTTTTTCTTCCTTCAAGAGGTCAAAAGTGTAGGGACACTTTCTCTACATTCATTAGATCATAAAGTGAAGGAGAATAAATGAGTATTAGCTTCAGGTACGAAATATCAAATTTAGTCACATATGCAATATGTCACCTCCTTTCATGATGATCATCATCAGTCTTTTAACGTCAGTCGTTGGACATAGATCTTCCCTGGGATTCGTCACCATTCTCTATCATGGGCGTCATAGAGCCAGTATTTTCTGAATCTGTCCAGTTCATCTCTCCATGTGTTCTGTTGGCCTTGGTTTCTTATGTGATCTCTGGGGATCCATGTTGTGAGACATGATGTCCATCGGTTGTCTTTCATCCTTGCAACATGGCCTGCCCATTGCCATTTGAGTTTTGTAATAGTTTCTATGATGTCACGGACACCTGTTCTCTTCCTTATATACTGTGCTGTCTAGTGGTCTCTCCATGTAAGGTTCCCAAAGATTGATTCTCTCATGTGCACATTGCATACTTCTCAGCTTGCAGGTCTGTCTCTTGGTTAGGTTCCATGTTTCAGCTCTATAGGTGACTATTGGGAGAATGCATTGGTTGTATACTGTTCTTTACTCACAACAACCATTGCTCTGTTAACCCCAGCTTTCTGGGTGGTTACCTGCTCTCTCTCTCTCTTCTTTTCCTTTCCCTATCTCGATAATCAGTAATTTTCCACTTTGCATCTTTGTCGGCTTGAGATTCACAATTTTATCATGACCAAACACTGTCCTAAACCTTACTCTTTCATTTCACAGATATTGAGATCTCTCTCATATTCTCAGCTACAAAATAGTGAGTATCCTCTCCCTCTGACCTCACATCTATTTACTTCTCCATCACACGTGAATAACTTAGCAATGTGTGTTAATACAAACAGTCATGAATATCTTCTGTCCCCTAATCTTTCCTTTCTTCAGGAAGCACACATGGGTTAAACTCCCAGTGTTTTTTTATGATTTGAATAGTCTTTCCATTGTGTGTTTTTCACTTCCAGAATGGCCCCCAAGTTTACTTTCTGGAATCATCAACTCGGCTGTGTCTCATATCATCACACAATTTGGCTATAAGGCATAACACTAAATATCTTGGTTCCAATGATTACTCTTGTCTTTGAGGCAACCAGCTCTTAGGGAAACAACTTCTTTCAGTACCTCCATCCTCTTATTTGGTGAATATCATTGGAAAGGAAATTTCATGGTGAGTTAAGTTTACAAAAGACATATGCCTCAGAGCAAGTTTTACAATCAAAGTTTTTACAATCAAATGTCACAAACCTTTGTTTCAAAATTAAACAGGAGGAGATAATTATTGATGAATCCACTCAAGATTTAATTATTTTTTTTTTTTGTAGTCGATTCCACGTAATATCATTGAAATCCATTGAGAACTTTTAGAGGTGTTGTGTTTGCAGACAGAGAACATTTGGAGCTATTGTGTACAGCAAACACTTAGCTAGGGTGTAGGGGAGGCAACTGTGCATGTTTCCACTCAAAAATTCTGTAAGTTCTTTCTTAGTGTATTGTACACTCTTCAACATAATCTCATTGAAATTCATTGAGAACTTTGGATATATTGTGTGTACAGACATTGAAAATATTTCATACTGTTCATGACCTCTCTTCTTATCTATTGTCCATCCTTCCACATGCATTCATTGAAATTCTTTGAGATCTTTTGGAGATATTGTGTGGACAGACAGAGAATTCTGGAAGTTATTCTGTGGTTGCTGACACTCAGTTTGGTTGTGGGGAAGATAATAATTTTGGAGAGACTCCATGCACAATTACTTCTGCTATATTGTAGCTATCTATCCCCACCAATTTCTCAGTCTGTACACATATTATCTCCGGATGAAGTTCAATAAAACTCTATTGACAGATGGACAATAATCTACACAATGAGTTAAAGGATTCAGGAGTGGATTGATGCACAATTATCTCATCAACACCCAATCTCTCTGTCCGCAATCACAACATATCTCAGAAAATTATCTGTCTTTCCCTACAATATCTCGAGGAGAAGTTGTTGATGATTTTCAATGCAATTTTGAGAAATAGTGGGCAATAAAATAAAAAAGAAGTCATGAATTTTTGGACTGGATCTATGGAGAATTAGTTCCCCTACATATCTATCCATACCACTACATTTTCAGAATTAATCTGTTTTTCAGCACAGTATCTCCAAAAGTTCTCAATAAATTTTATGGAAAGGTTGGCATTTGGTGAGAGAAAGGGTGATTAAATTTTTGAACAATTATCTCCTTTATATTATAGCTATCAATCCTCACAGGTGTTTCATTTGAAACTAGGGTTTATGACATTTGATGGTAAAAAGCTCGTAATGACTTGCTATGAGGCATGTTGTTCTCTTGTAAACTTTACTCGGCATGAAATCTCCTTTCCAACAATATATAATACGTCCGTATTTGACGAATAATTTTTTTTCTGAGGCACTGCAGTGAAAATCCACCATTATGAAAAATGGCACTAAAATTCTTTTACATCAGATCTGGAATATTTACTCATGATATTCGTGCTCTCTAAAGGTCCTTCAAGCATTTCCGATTCATCTGCTTAGTGAACTTGGTAGGATTAAATACAGGGCAAATATTATAAAGAGATATGTTTTAAATTTTCATCTTAAATCAATGTGATCTGTAAATAAATACAAATAACTAAATTTTTAGATAAGAGGAGTTTGCAAGTCCTTGAAGAGCATATTTTTGCGGTTCCAATGGTATCAAATTTATTCAGTACACATCTTTTTTCAGGTACCACAATATTTTTTACTATTTTGACCAGTCTATATCATCATCATCATCATCATCATCATCAATATTTTAGTGTCCCTCGTTGGACATAAACTTTCCCCAAGATTAGCCAGACCTCTCTATCATGGATATCACAGAGCCAATACTTTCTTAATCTATTTAGCTTGTCACACCATTTTACTTTCTCTTGACCACAATTTCGCACGTAATTTCAGGGGAATTGTGATGTCCAGTGGTTGTCTGACATTCTTGCAACATATCCAGCCCATTACCATTTGAGCTTTCTTATTGTTTCTATCATATCTCAGACCCAAGACAATATACTGGCAACATTGGCTATTATATTTTATATCTTTTATATTCAGTCATTTTTTTATCTTAGAATTTTCTATTTAAAAAGAAGATATATACATTTTTAATTAAGTAGTGAAAACAATAATGACAATGATGATGATAACAAATGCATTCATAGAAAGCAGCCTTTTCTAGGAATATCAATACTCAAATCCCCGGACAAAAGCACTCGAAAGTCTGTTTAATCATTGCAGTGAAAATGTAAAGCCTGTTGGAGGAGAGTTGAAAGAAAGTGCAACTTGTAAATTAAATGATGTAAATTATACAGAGCAGTAGCTACACTAAATAATGTTGAAAAAATAAAAATGAATATAGACTCTTGGTAACAAATAGACTTTGCTAATTTTGATTATTATTTCCTGAAATCATGTTTTACTAGTGTATCTCTGAATTTTTGAGATGAAGTATTATTATCATTTCTATTATTATTCGGACCAACCTCATCTTGGTTGTTTTTCATACAACGTTTCGGCTGTTGTACTCTACGGCCTTCACCAGATGATACCTGATATATAGTTATAATAGAAATAATCATGTTTTACTGCTTGGGATTGAAAATTTTGATGTTCAGGTTTGTTTGCTTTTTAGTTCCTGTATTTTACTCTTTAGTAACTATATGGCAAAGCTGCTCAAGTATCAGTGAGAGGTAAATGGACATTATCAGATAAGATGTATCTGAACAGTGCTCCCAAGCACCGACTAACAGGAACGTTTTTAACGTCAGGAAGTGTGTTGACTTAGATATCATTTTGCTTAGCAACCGATCGCTCATCTCAGGGCTTGATCTATACAAAAACCCCATCGATTTTGTTGAAAAATATACTCAATAATAAAAAAGAGTCACTTCTGGGATGCCTTTTGGATTAGACTCCCAGAAGCAGAACCTTTATTAATTTCTGGGTTGATCTGTCACTATATATATATGAGTGGGTGTGCATGATATCTTCTCACTTTTTGAGAAAGTACTTGGATTACACAATTTAAATTGTGATCAAAATTGAGTCAGTTATCCGACTAGACATAGGTTTTCACAGTAGCACTAAAGAAAAGTACTGAAATGTGCCTCATTGCGAGGCAGACAGTCCATGCAAGTAAAGTAGCATCCCCTACATAGTTCAGTCAGTGAGATACTAGGAGTGCTCTGATTGGTCGGTCGCCCACATCTCGGGCAATCAGTCATGGAAAAATGGACCTCTATGTCAAATTTCAGTTTCATTGGTGCTATTTTGCCGGGGCAAAAATTAGCATATTACAGTATGCTGGTGATACTCTTCCTTGGCGTGAAAAAGTGAAAGAGCTACTTGCCTTTAACTCTGATATGGAAGCTAAATCAGTTATTGCATTCATTTAAAATGTATGTTTTCATTTAGATAAGAGGTTTCCAGATGCTGAGTTGAAAGAATGAGAAGCTCTAGATCCTCATGCAACTGCAAATGCAAACAGTTTTGAATTTGGACAAGAAAAAATAACTAAAAAGTATTCTGCTACTTTAGAAATGAATGAAAACATGGCTGCCAGAATATCACAACTGTTCTCTGATTTAAAGTTTTCAAGAAGTTAAAAATGGTTCAATTTAATGACACTTCGCATTATCTGTTTGGAAATAATGACTTAGAAGAACCTGTAATTCTTATTGATATTTGTGGAACATTTCAAGCCATTGGTGCTGATCGTAAGCAGCTCTGATGAGAGTTACCTTTCTTTTAGATGTAAAATAAATCTTGACAGTGAAAGCTGTTACTGGATTACGAATGAAAACAGATGGGAGAAAACTTGTGATGTCTAAATTGATTTTATATTATGTAAGATTTTATTGTAAAATCTGTGCACCATAATTTCACTGTTTCAGTATTATTGCTTCTAGCACCAATCATTTAATAAATTTTTTAGGATTTATGATTTACTGCTTATTTGCCTTTGATGTATTTATTGATCTTCTTGACCCCTTAGAAACACATTGTATACATAAATCCTGTCAGTCTGCATCATCCAAAACAGTAAGCTATTTAATCATTCAATTGGTGTTACTTTGGTTTTAAAAATTGTACTACTCACGGTAAGAAGTTGTTTGATTATCAAGAAAACATAATTTGGAATAGGGTAGATTTGGGCTCCCTGTTTATTACAAATTTTAAGAAAATAGTCAATACAAAAGCTCTTTGTAATGTCAGAGAATAACCCTTGACCCATATCCAATTTCCCAAGAATGCTTTGTGTTTTTTTATAATTCTAAATACACATTTGCTCTCATGGGGTATGATATTGCAAGTTATTGTTTACTTGGAAAAATGACTTTTTCAATATTGTTTCATTTTAAATCACTACTTTGACAGAACCATTAGTATAATTAATTTGATTAAAATACACTTATTTTCCTTATTGTTAACTTGATACATACAAACACAAATAAACACACAACATGGAATGGAGCACTCTGGTGGGTCGGGAATCTATGTGTTAATAAATATATCACTTAAATTCAACCTTACTGACTGTCCAGTGCCATGGTGTAGTGGGAGGATACCAGCCTCTGGATCTGAAGCTAAGATTTTGATCCTCCTTTGAGGTACTGGACAGGATAATGGATAGTGTATAGCCACACTGAAGAGTTGTAATACAACGAAACAGCTCTCTGTGGATGACACACAATATACATATATATATATATATATATATATATATAGTCATAAACTTTACACTTGAGCTGGAAAAGAATTTTTATTTTCAAATTTCATAATTTTGATATCAGCAGTTCTCAAAATCATCCTATGATGTATTGTCATGCTGGTCAGTTTATTTCTGATCCTTGTTAATGTACAATATTCAGTCATTTTGCATTATACATAGTTTATTACATTCTATTATTGCTGATTATGTTTTGATTCCTATGCTTTACATTAGATATTATCAGCCAATGATCCATGGACCTGTTTCAGGGATTACTATGTATATATTTACATGTATATGTTGATAAAAATGACAATTGGAGGGTGAAGAGAAAAACTCAAGAAATAGTTGTTACATCTCAAATTTTTTCTTATTATTCCATTGATGTAATTCAAAAAGCATTTTGATGGGGGCCAGCCATCTTTTTCAGAGGAAAAATATTTTCAGCAGTTCACAGAGAAAAATTTGCTGTTGACATATTTGATGCTGAAGAAGGGAATGTGAATATTTCTATAATTATATTTGATAAAGATTTCCTGAAATAAAACCCCTCTACACACAAAATTGATGAAAAAAAAATTCGAAAGTGCCAAAATATAAAAATGAATTGTTTCCTTTACATTTGGAAATGCCATAATTCACCCGTCCCTAAATTGACCAAAAAAGGTCACCAGAGGTCTGCTGTAAATATCCTGTTTTTTCTAGGGATCAAGTGACTCTTAAACACAAATTTGTGGCTTGCAGGGGGCAGCTTTCTTCCTAACAATTGAAAATGCAAAAATTGACCTGATCTTGAATTAACTTCAAAGGTCACCAGCACCACCTATCCTATTTTCATCCTGAAATCAAATTACCCTTGAACAGGAATTTGCAACCTGTAGGATACAGACCTTTGGGAGCCTGTAAAACATAAAGAATCAAGCATTTGTTGTCCTTATAGTATTAAATATGATACCATGAAGACTACCCATAATTCTTTCTTCCTTTCTTCCTTTCTTCCATTAAACTTGAAATCCCAAAATTGATGCCAAAATTCACCAAATGGTGACATAAGATTTTTGAGAAAGTAAAAAAAAAAATCAAAAAAATTTCATTATAAAAATTTCAAAAAACCTGAAGAACAGTTTTAGATATTCAATGGAGTGAAATTGCGAGTTCCCTGCCCAGTTGTGCTGACAAGAGATCTTTTAAAAGCTTCCCCTTCTTGAAATCCATTAAATTTTCTTTTCAATTCCCCAAAATGAAAAAAAAAAAAACATTTTTAGAAGATTTGTACTAGAATACTCATTCTAGGCAAAATGGTATGTCTAGTAGCGCTGACACAAGATTTTGAAGAGAGTTACAAAAAAAAGAAAGAAGAAAATCCTCAAAAAGATTCAGAAAAATTCAAAGAACGGTTTCATAAGATGTGTAGTGGAGTGATTATGTGAATTTGCATGGCTCTGGGCCAAATGGCACGTTATATTGTGCTGTCACAAGATTTTTTTAAAGGCCTCCAAAAAACTAAAACATCCATGAAAGAAATTTTTTAAAAAATTTCCTTAAACAACAACAAAAAAAAAACTTTAAAAAAAACATCCAGTGAAGTACTCGCGAAATTTCGAACAAATTTCCCCCAAATCCCCAAAAATTCCATGAAAGAAAATTTACAAAAATCAAAAGAATGGTTTTAGATGTCTTGAATTAGCAAGGTTCTGGGCCAAAATGTAAGTTATGTAGTGCTGACCAAAGATTTAAAAAGAAAAAAATTTTTTTAGATGTCTTGTGAAGTACTCATGTGACTTTGCAATGGTCTGGTTCAAATGGTATGTCCAGTTGCACTGACACGACAGAAAACAACGTAGTGAAAAATAAAGAATACATTGCCACTCTGTTTTTATTTGGTCAAGACTGTGATCGTAGCAGTGGTAATTCAAAGAAAGAAAATAAGATAGAAAAAGAGACTAACAAAAAGATTAGGACCCGCCCCCCGCTCCACAAGAAATAGGAAAAAGTTAATAACAGAAGTATGGAAGATAGAAAAAGGAAAGAAAAGAGGAAAAAAGGCTTATTAAAGAAGGAGAAGGGGAAATGGTTGATGTATCCTTCTACCTCACTTCTGTTCCCTCTTCAAAGTGAATATCTCTTTTGTAGATTGTCACAAATTAAAGACCAACTAGCCTTCCTTTGCCTAAGCATCAATGTCATTTCATCCGAGAGAGTAGTTGCTGGAAGAGGGGGTTCCGTTTCCACCTCAAAAAGCCTTGTTTTCTTTCTTTTAATTTCTGGAAAGCAGGTACTAATATAGAAGTTGCAGCTGACAAACAGGTGAAAACAAGAATTCTTGTCTGACCTTGCCTCCTTGTGTGTGCATTCAGTGATGTAGCGCTAAAGAGAGAAGTGATGAAGTGCAGGTCTGCCTGCTTTAGCAAGTGTAGCGATCGGGTGGGCAAAGCAAACCTCTACACCTGGGTGGTTGGGGTTGTGCATTCTTGAAGTACCTTGATTCAATATACGTGTATACCTACAATGTACAGTTTTGACTAATTTTAGCGTACAAACAGATAGACAGAATGAAAATATTGGTACTATATGGATAGGGAAGGAATGCTTTGTCCCTTTCGATGCTGTTCGTATGGCACTACACCGCTACCCCTCTACACCACCGTGCATATTCAATCAGCAGATAATGCATACTTTTACACCAGTGGGGGAATTCAATTGTTACAATATTCAATTACAGGCCATTCAGTCAGTTAATTAGGTGACATCTTGTTTCAATTGCGCATAAGGTTAATTTCTGCGAAAATTAGCCAAGTCATGTCATTTTCCTCTAGAAAAAATGTTTTAGTTATACAGCTCTTCTAATTGGAAATACAATTTTTTTTTTGCAGTTATATGTTGAAATGAGAAATCAATTGTTCAAAAACTGAAAATTAAAATGATATCTGACTCTGAGTTTTCAAGCTATACATTTTTTTAGTTCTTCTTCATTATCTGCACACTACTCACTGGGTCCCTTCATTTCGATGTTTCAAAATTCTATTTTGCTTTTTGTGTATTAAATCCTCAGGCAGCTATTTATTGAACAGCAGAAAGACTTTTGCTCAAGATATTGTAAGGATTTTACTTAAGATATTATATGGGCTTCACTCTCCAGTTCTATAAGATGTAAACAGATACGTTATAGGGATTTTGAGATTTTTTGTAGATTTTACTGAAGATATTGTAAGGATTTTACTGAGGATATTGTAAGGATTTCACTGAAGATATTTTAGGGATTTTATGAAAGAGATTGTAAGGATTTTACAGAGGATATTGTAAGGATTTTACTGAAGATATTTTAGGGATTTTGCTGAAGAGATTGTGGATATAATCTATATTCAAAAATATCTCCAGTTCTATAAGATGTAAACAGATACGTTATGTTACATATTTTTAGCCAATCTTCCTTCTTGCTAAGGATACAATGAATTTTAAACGATTGGACTCCTTTTCTTATTCATACAGTAACATTAGTCAGTTGTTCGTGTCTGGGTTGTCTGCAAATTTTGTAACTACAGCTCAGTGTGTGAGCTGGAGGGGTGGGTAGTCAAAAGTTATTCGTGGAATTTTAATTTCAATCTGCTCTCTGACCCTCGCGAAATTCAAGGAATTACTGTACCATACACTTATGAAAACAAGATGACATGTCTGTAAATTAAAAGAACACGAAGGTCATGAAATATTTATGTCATTGGAATTTTTTTTTTTTTGGTAACAGAGAGAAGAAAGATTGAAGAAAATCTTTAAGATAGCTATAATTTTTGTAAACTATGTAAAACCCTGATATAATTGCGTTTGAAAATTTGCCTCACATAAAAAAAAAGAAGATCGTTGAGCCGTAAGTCATTGTACTACAATGGAATTCACTGTCAGCCTTTTAATGCCCGTCGCTGGACATAGACCTTACTCAAGATTTGCATGACCTCTATCGTGGACGTCGCGGAGTCAATACTTTCTGAACTAGTTCGTCACGCCTTCTAAGAATCTGCCAGCCACGGATTCATGTGGGATCGTTTGGGATCCACGTTGTGAGTCATGATGTCCAACGGTTTTCTTGTTACATTACCAACCCATTGTCTTTTGAGTTTTCTTATGGATTCTATGATACCTCAGATTCCTGTTTTCTTCGTAGTATATTGTACTGTCTTGTGATCTTATGATTCTTCACTTGATTTCTTCTTTTTTTTTTCTTTGGGGATTTCATGGAGATTTGTTATCCTTAGTAGATGTAGTGGTCTAATTTCTTCAGTTCTGCGTGTTCGAATTGATTGCTATGTCTTTATCTTCAACGTATCCGTTGTACCTGGTATTCGTTTTCCTGAAGTTTATATCGCAACCAATTTTCTCCCTTTTTTTTGTCTTGTATCATTTTGAGATCATGTAGGTTCTCGGCAAAGATGGTGATGTCGTATGCAAATTTGAGGTTGCTTTGGTATTTTCCGTCTATTCTGATTCGTTTATTTTTCCAGTCTAGGTTTCGAAAGATCACTTTGAGGCAAGCTGTGAAGAGTTTCGATGAGCTGGTATCACCTCGTTCTACTGTTGTTTTTTTTATTCGAAAGGGCTCAGAACCTTTATGTAGCCTGATAAAGATATTTCAAGCCACCAACAACATCAAGAGAAAAAATGGAAGCGACCGAAGTAAATAAAAGAAATGAAGAGAAAATAAGTTAAAATGTCCAACAGCAGTCATCAAAACAATTTTTCGAAAAAAAACAAAGGTAAGAGTTTTAAGGCTATTAACATAACTCTCAATGCAAGTAGGAAGCAAATATCTAGCGTGCTCGAAGAAAATGGAGACCTCACAATGGACGGGGATCGTATTGTCGAACATGTCCAAGAATTCTATAAAAAAAAACCTCTATTCCTCCAAATGAAAACACAAAACAAGAAATAGAACATACAAGGCGCGAACAACCAGTTCAAAGATTTCCTAGAAGTTACTCCATGTGAGGTGAAGTGAGCCATTAAACACACACAAAAAGAAAGGCCCTTGACAAGATAACATCACCATTGACTTACTCAAAAAGCTGTAAAGTCATCACTAGGAAACAACCAATTCGATTCATTATGCCTCAAACAAAATGAAGTCCCAGAACACTGCAAACATAAAGCTGGTATATAAAAAAGGGAACCCGGAAGCAGTGTCGTTCTTAGGGTTGGTGTCACCCGGGTAGTAAATCAGGATGTCACTCCTCCTCCTCCAGAACTTCCCAGGATATCAAGAATACTCAAACTTTCGTTTTTCTTAAAATCTGGGTTTTTTTCTTCATGTATGCTCCAAACTGGTCAAATTTCTTCCCAGGAGCTTAAATGTTATAAGACAAGAAATCATACTTTTAGCAATTGTTGAAGTTTTTCATTTTTCCAATGCGTCAGTCAAAAATCACGGATTTATCAATTGCAAAATTAAAGAACTGTTACTCCTTTTCTTTTGCTTTTGATTGCATTACGTAAATTGACTGAGTAAAACTAAATATGTTGAAAATAACAGAAAAAATTCAGTTTGTAAAGGGTATTGAAAGATACAAACTTAAACGGACAAGTTTCCTGCGATTCAAAGACAGCACGTTTTTGGTACTTATTCATCATTAAATTACTCCGAATTATTGCTTTTTGGGGGCAAATTTCCAGTTTAAAGTAGCGAGAATGAGATATCTTCTTCTGATAAAATACTTAACTTGCGAACTTATTTACCGAACAATATAAGATGTAAGGGTTATTGAAAGTGTCATTATGGTTATCAAAAGGCCGTGCTTAACGGATGAGCATAATACTGTCCCCTCCTTTCAAAAACCAAATGATCCCAATAATCCTAAAAAGAAGAGTATACAACCAATGCATTCTCCCGATAGTCACTTACGGAGCTGAAACATGGAACCTAACCAAGAGACAGGCCTGCAAGCTGAGAAGTATGCAACGTGCGCATGAGAGAATCATGCTCAACCTTACATGGAGAGATCACAAGACAGCAAAGTATATAAGGAAGAGAATAAGTGTGCGTGACATCATAGAAACTATTAAAAACTCAAATGGCAATGGGCAGGCCATGTTGCAAGAATGAAAAACAACCGATGGCCATCACATCTCACAACATGGATCCCCAGAGATCACATAAGAAACTGAGGCGGACAGAACACAAGATAGAGAGATGAACTGGACAGATTCAGGATATACTGGCTCCGCGACGCCCATGATAGAGAATTATCGCGAATCCCGGGTAAGGTCTCTGTCCAACGACGGACGTTAAAAGCTTGATGATAATGATGATGATGTTGAGGCGGGTAGGTTAAGTTACCTTTAGAGCAGGTACACTAATATTAGTAAGCGATGTGGATAAAAGAGGAAGAGGACCAGTGTATCAGGGATGACAATAGTGTGTATGCGTACAAATTGAAGAAGGGCGAAGGTAGAAGAGTAAACAAAGCTGGAAAGAGAAAGGCAGCGAAAAAACATGAGTAAGAGAAAAAGAGTCTTACGTAACAATAACAAAATGTATTTTTATTCGCCAAGGTACAACAGCTGAATAAGTTTGCTAAAGTTTTTAAGAAAATGACTGCTCGATTAGTCAGAGTTATTGAGAAGTTCTAAAGGTCTCCAGTTTACGTTTACGAGTAAATGGGTATGTACGCGGGAAGAGTAAAATGAATTGTCTATTGCTGGAGAAAAGGCTTCATAAAATGAGTTGTGTGTGTGTGAAAAGCGTGAGGGTCTTTTGATTGGAGTTGTAATGTAGTTCGTGCATGTATTTATGTTATGTTGACAGAGAAGTGTGAATGCTCGGACCTGCTTTCGTCATGTTCATGAAAACAAATAGGTGAAAATGTGCATGTGTTGACACAAGCGCACCTGGGATATGCGTGTGTTAGAATGTTTGGGCTTGTCAGTTGAATCAGTGTTAACGTTGGCAGATTATGATTGGAATAGGTTCCAGTGAATCTGTATTTTCTATTGGTCAATTCTAAAACTAGGTCCTCACGTTTGATTAATGGGTCGGCTTTTGGTAGGTCTTGTACAAATCAAGCTTTTCATTGTCTAAAGTATAGGAGCCTGTAATTTGTATAATTGTTTGTGAGGAATTCTGGATTCTGTTTATTGACAGATATCCAGAGGATCCTACTGGAGTAATTTCGAAAATAGAACGACGTGCAACTGAACTGTCGTTGGAATTACTTTACAATGTTCGTTAAATGCAGAAAATCACCAGACTTACTTCTTATTTCCCGAATGCCTTCTACCTCCAGATGAGTCCCTTTTTTCTCATCAGAGCTTTAGATGGCTGAAATTTTGACCAGTTTACAAATTAAATGTCCTATTAGAAGGGCAGAATACTAATAAGGCCCTGTATGAAAATTTTGAAGAATCGCCACTGCTCGAAAGACCTCAACAACTACAGGAACTACAGGTCAATAAGCCTACTCAACTGCATCTATGCAAACTTTTTACTAAAGTTATCACCAACCGAATCACCAAAGCGCTTGATAAAAACAACCACAATTGGACATAATTTCGATATAAACCCTTGAAAGTGTGAAAAATTTCACCTCGATTCATACCCCAAGGTGAAAAAAAAAATTTCATACTCGATTTTGGCCCCTAAAAGTTGGAAAAGGACCTTCTTGATATTGACCATTAAAGTGTTAAGGAGGTTTCACCCTCGATTTCATTGTAATCCGCTAAAAGTCCTCCTGTCTGTATGTACTCGCCTACCACAAAAACTACTCTATATAAATCCATAAAGTTTCCTATGGGTATGGATTTGATCCCTAGGAAGTGTTTTTAGATAATTATTCTTTTAAAACCATACCCTCAAATTTGTTTTCAGGGGCTTCCAAATAAGGGGCGGGGTCTATCTATATGATTATACTTTTTCAAGAATATTTTAAATTCTTATTTTCTCAACTCAATCTGCGGAGATTGCGTTCTTTATCCAGAAAGAAGCAAAAAACATTTTTTAACATCTCATATCACGATCTTCATTGGTTTTTCATGGATACCTTGAATAGCGGTGTTTTGATTGGGGAATATCTTAATGAAGTACGGTTAAGGTATTTTTTCCAAAACACGAAATTTGGGGATCAGAGATTTTGTTGATAGCTTGGAGGAAACGTATTCCACACTTTTAGGGGTTGAGATCAATAATGAACTTTCATTTTTCTTCTTTAGGGGTCAAAATGGAGAGGAATTTTTTTAGGGGTCGAAATTGGAGGGAGATTTTTACACTTTCTCTTTTTTCATTGTCTCGTTTTCGAAGAGAAATTTGTTTCCCTTTTTGAGAGGTATTTTTTCTTTACTTTTTGGGGTCGAAATGAAACGGATTTTTTTTTTTACTTTTAGAGGTCCAAATTGAGAGGCATTTTTTTTCACTTTTAGGAGTCGAAATCCAAGATAATTTCTTTTTACTTTTAGAGGTCAAAATGGGGTTAAGATTGTATGTTCCGTCTCGATTGTCACTATCTAGAAAAAGAACTTTTAATTTCATTTTTTGAAAGTCAAAATCGAACAGAAATTTTCAAAATCACGTGGTAAAATTCTTTCTCGTTTTTAGTGGTCAAAATTGTTTACTTCCATTTTATGGAGCTTAACATTTTCAACATCAACGCCTCAACGCCTTTTTTTTTTAGTTGCCTAATTTTTCAACATCAGAACCCCCTTTTTAACAATAATCGACTTTTTCTTTACATTATTCCCTTTTTTTCTAAACATTACACCTCCATTTTTGACATTGTTCCTACCCTTCTTAACCAGAAAAAAACTGACCAATAAAAACAACACGACGTAAATATGACAAGACTATCAATATTGTTGATTCTTACTTGGTTACATGTGTACCTTACAGTAAAATGGCCAGAATAGGTAAACGAAACCACTGGAAAGAATATCCCGCTCATTTCTAACTCCATAACTAACGATACAATCCGTGATGAAGTAATGAAATCTTTTTTTTTCAAAAAAGCCATTTAAAATTTTGAATAAAGTAAAAATTCTAGGAAACAGGTGAACTGAACTCGTGCCACCGAAACAATATGCAGCAGGTTGGTGAGGTGCACTAACCCATGAAATTTGAAATTCCAACGACCAGAGAAATTTGAAATCAGTGCCGAATTAGAATGGATTAGTGAGGTGTTACTGTAATCGCTTCGCTTACAATTGGCGAGCCTAACGGACATGGCCGACATGAAAAGTAACCAACAGGTTGCACGCGCACACGTGAATGTGTGTGACCGGGAGCTGGAAATTATGGCAGCAGTAATTCCTCCACCCGACTTATGCCAAGGGGATTGATGGTTCAACAAGAATAAACTGATTTATCCACAGAAAAGCGGTCTGGATACTAATGAAAGCCCCCTTCCTTTCACGGGTATAACTTTCAGCTCAGTTGGTATCTTGCTGCCAGAGAGAAGATAGCCAGCCCAGCTATTAGTATTCGATTTTGAAATTAAAATGCAGTCTCAACATCTGTGTTGCGAACTCGAAACATATTTTAGCGCTGATTTGGTCGCCACAGAAGCTAAATTAAAAAGAAAAAGTGTCCCAAAATGACCGAAATCGACAAAACACACCAACAAGATACTAAAATGGGCAGAGAACATCAAAAAATGGCCAAAATACTTAGCACGCCCGCGCCAATTCAGCCGCTTATTGAAGTGCCAAAACAAGGGACGCGCTGAATTTAACGCAAGGAGTACTGAATTGTCAATACTGCCCATCGAGATGAGGGGGAAATGACTTCCGGGTCCAAGCCCGGACACCTTGTTTTACTTCCGGCCGAAATAAACCAATCCAGAAACGGAGTTTAGCCTGACGTGGTTGGCCTCAAGTGGCCATCACCAACAATTATGACTGTCATAACAAACATCTTCATTTTCGAGCAGACGCAGAGACCTATCACAAATATCAATTTATGACACTCATTTTTTTTTCTTTTCTCGATTCGGATTCAAACGTTCTTACTTAATACCACGTTTCCGTGTTCTACTTTCAATATTTCAGTGTTCTACACAAATAAAAAAAAATCAATTCGTGTAGAATAATTCATTTATCTTTCTTCCCTTCGAGCCCTCATCCCATCAAAACAATAACAACAACAACAACAACAACAAATTGAGAAAAAGAAATCAACCACGTCCGTACAGCTAAAATCGTCCTTAATTCACTTAGGTAGGGGGACGATCGGGATTTCTTTCACCTGTGTCGACGATTTGTGATTTTATCTTATTTTATCTAAAATCTAAATTTTTCAAACCACCGTGTGTTCAAGCCTTTACTTACCCATTTTTTTTTCAAATCCTGGAAACATAGCAGATTACTTTATTTATGTTCATATTGACAGAGTTGCCAGAACACCAACAACTGCAGTGTACCGATTGAGATCGTAGCAGCTGTTCTGTGAACATCGTTAAGGCAGCGGCGATGTTTATTTTTAGACAAGAAGAAAACGACAAATAATGTATTCATTTATTTATTGAGCTACGGTTGTTGAAAACTGAAGCTAAAGTTATAAGAAATATTTTTTGTCTAATCAGATTCGGTGATCTATTTTTCTCGTGAGAAAGCACCGGCACTTCAAAGTTTAGTTATGCCATATGTATGTGTCAAATGATGTAATGACATTATACAATTCAGAAAAAAAACAAAAACAAAAACAAACAAACAACAAACGAACAAAAATAAACGAACAGCCTTTGTTTTTTTTATACAAGGCAATCACAAACTTCAAGCAATTCAATTTTTAATGAATAAGACATTTTTTTCCCGTAGAGTGATCTGAATAACAATAGACACTAATAACACTTATTGCAAAATTAAGAGAAGACAAATTGATATTCATTTATTTATCAAGATAAAATTTTACTCATTTATTCCACCTAACCGATAGAAAACAAAAGCAAACCACTTGATTGAACCTTTAGGGCTTTTTTTTTTTCGGAACGAACCCATTAAATTCCTTGACCTTTTCCATCAATTTTCATTATTTCAGTTGTTAACATAAACTTATTTATTTTTTGCCACTTGGTGAAACACACTTTTTGATTATTTTTTTTTAGAAAAATTGAAAAAAAAAAACTTCAAAATTGTTGAGATAGACCCAGGTATGAAATATTAACAATCCAACTGAACAACTGGCTTTAATGCCCTTTCAGTTAACTGTGACGTCAAGTGAAAAAGTGAAATTAGATTTAAAACCACCTGTTACAATATTAGAATTAGTAGTCAAGAGACGATCAAGAACGGACCAGACGTACGTTAAAAGAAGATGCAGTTCGATATTAGAAGGTAAGTTATGTATCTCTTGGTAATTTCATTTTTCCTCTTTAAGAATGTTTCATTTCGACACGAAAAAGGGGTTAATCTGTTCTTTTCTCACAGATAAAGTGCTTGATCTAGAATTTAAAAAATGAAATAAAATTATTTGCAGTTGTTCAATAAATATTTATTTGAATAAATGAAGTTTTTTTTGTTGATGTATCAACATATTTTGCCTGTGTTGTCTAGTGACGATTGTAAGTTGTGAGTTTCACACACTCGCTCACTCGATTTTGAAAATGTACACAAATGAAAAGAAATAAAACTAATATTCTAAAGGAAATTAAGAATCACCGCTGCACGTATATGTTCATTTTTATCACATAGATTTAGCATAAAGATGTATTGTAAATTGAATCCTCCACTGAAGACTTGGGGGTGTTTTTTTTTTTTCAAGTTGAGTATGTTGAGAGTGTGTGTGTGTGTTTGTGTGCAGAATTCAAAGTTTTTACTCTGAATAGTTAAAGCTAAGCAGCAAAATCCAGATACATGGATACATAAGTAAATATACATTAATGTCTGGACACATGAATATCTTGAAACCAGCAGAAGTGTTCAAACAGATTTGTTTTGGGTAGTGGTGATTAATAACAGTAGAAGTTACATAACAGATGGAATAAATCTGGAGAGGTGTTATTTTCTCAATCCTTCAGTGACCGATGTCATTTGGCAGCATGTCGTGTTGGGGTGATCAATAAAAGGATTGCTAAAAGGGGTGATCAATAGATGAGTTACTTCTCTTGCCTTTTGTTGGACTCTAAATTTTCAAAAAACAGGGGTGGACACAAACTAATGGACCAATATAGCATAAACTTACATTGAAAATTAAACCCCCCAATCCCCTAAAATCCCTCATTTTAGTAGTAAATTGAAAAAAAATAAAAATATTTTCCCTACTCTCTAAGATTGAGGGGGAGAGTGTGTGCAAAATTTAAAGTTTCATCTGTGAATGCTTAGATCTGGGAAAAGTCCTGACACATAGATATATGGATACTTATAAATGTTAGAAAACATAAATAATCCGAACCCAACATCCTAACTAGTGTTGAGGGTAGTGGCAATTAAGAATCAATGAAAGAAAAACTTGAATAGATATCTTTTATATTAAGCATGTATTATAAATTGTTATTGCTTTTAATGAATTAAATTGTGAAATTGTTTTTATCTATTTGCCATTTTTTAACATCCAGTGAGTGAGTGAAACTTTACAATTTGGACCATCTTTCCTATGTTGTTCCAAAATCTGTTGATGAATAAATCAGAGAAAAAATTTCTTCCATTTATATTTTGAACAATTATTCAATTAGTATGAACTGAATTAAAATATTACTTTCTGTATGGATTTTATTTGACAGGATGTACTGATCACTCATTGTGAATGATGTGGTTGGACTATTTTCCTTGTCAATATGTTCATTCATTCAGATAGGATAAAGTGCGAATCATAGACTGAACAATTGGTGAAAGAAGTGATACACATACTTTATTCATTTGAACAAGTTTGCTGACATATGTATAAATTAGTACCTCTCATCAAAAGGCCTTTAAGGGGAAAAGCAAACAGGTCATCTAATGTAAGGGAAGCAACTTGGAATTTGACAATGAAACACAATCCTGATACATAGGAGAGTATGTCCAGTCCAATCAAGTTTTAGTAAGTGATTCCTTGTTCTAGTACACCTAGTGGAGGCTGGAGGGCATACGGTTGAAAAATTGTGAATAACTGAACAAACGCATAAGGAAAATAGTCTGACTAAATCGTACATGATGATAAAAATATTACTCATTTTATGGAAAATCTAACCAATGTCATTAGTAGACAAAGCAAAATATTACTTGGTTTTACATTGCCGGCTCCTGAGATCATTGGATGTTTCTCTTCTTTTAATGACATGGCTCTTCTTTTCAAGTTATTCTTTTAAAATTTTTGTCTATCTTGAAATTTGTCAATTTTGAGAAAAAATAATTAAAGAAATAGAGGCTGGCGGTTCTTTTTGTATCTAAAATGCTAAATTGAAACCATACTTCCAGTCCATTGTTTGAAACTATGGCTGTGATGTAATTGGTCACTTCCCTTCTTAACTTTGCTATCTACTCTTCTTCGGTATAAAATGTTTTTCAAAGATGATGAAAAAGCAGTTCTACTGCCATTTTTCAGTTAATTTTCAATTTGGGATGATAATTAAGTTTTAGTCTTACACAAATAACTTCTTTTTAAAAGTTAGAATAGAAAGAATAATGATAAAAATATCAGTATTTAATTTCAACTTTGAAACAACTTGAATCCTAACTTGAATCCTGTCCCTGTCCCTAACCTTACCCTTAACCCTAATCCTAAAGAACGTAGATCCTCTATATTTTGAATTTTTGGATTTTCTACAACAATAAAACATGTCAGTCGTTTGGGATAAAGATGCAGTTTGTATCACTCTTGGGACAAAATATACAATCTGGAAGCATTGGATGCTTTATAAAAGCAAGAACTGCTTTTTTATAGCCTTCTGTGAAAGATTTTAATCAAATCAAAAAAGGTGTTGACTCTATGATGGTATTAGAGAAAAAATACTTCATGCCTGCATTTTTGTACTACGGACAAAAAATAAGGGTCTGGTTGTATATATCAAAACTCAATGTAGATTTTGATGTATCGCTTACCTTGATATTGTTAAGTTCATCGACAATCATGTTAGTAAAATGTAATGAGGTCAAGATAATATCCTGGGAAATCTATTAATATTTTCATGAAAAAGTGTGAGAAATATAAATATAGCCAGGAAAAGTTGGTTGCTGTGTTTGGCTTGTTCAGTAAATGAATGGCTTTTTCTCGGTATTTGTTTGCTTGCTAAAATCTAAATTTGTGTAGTATTGCATTTCCATAGTCATTGTTATTGCAATCAAGCATGATAATGGATTGGTTTCCAGGTGAAAGAAGTAAAACAGAAGGGCACACATATACATTAAAAATGGTGAGACAAAACATTTAGTATAGGGAACAAAAAAGACCTCCTTGTCTATTCATTGCCTCACTCCAACCAAATTTCAAAGATATGCAAAAAAAAAAAAACAAACTCCAAACTTCTGGTCACAAAGCTCATTGGAAACGTGAGTTCTTGATTTTTTTGTTCCTCTTTTTCTGATCGCCGTTAATATCTCCTGCAGCTGTTATCTGCGGCCTCATCCAGTTGTCTTGCCCATCTTTTCAGTTCCAACAAAATGATGTCTCTTGCTAAAATATGACTTGGGAATGACAAATCTGCATAATTTCCTTGTGACCAGGAGACATAATCAAACAAACACAGCAAAAAATGAAAACAACACTTGGGCATTTATTTGGTACAGTATGGCTAGAAAAAAAATTTGAAAAAGAAAGAACTGAAATCCTTATTACTGTTCATTGGAACACTTTTGATTATCAGTAAATGAAATAAAACATAGGTGCATATTTGGCAGTGGGGGATTAGAAGAAAGAGGGATCAACTTGCCCCAACACAGACAGATTTATCGCAGAAGATGACAGTTATCACTGTCGATGGATAGAGCAAAAGCTTCACACCCTGATAATACATTTGGTATACAGGTTTGCACACAGTTATACATGTCTGGCTGATACCATTCACTAGCTCTGAAACCGTATGTGAACAAATCTTCAGCGAGTTTATTTCTAACATCCAAGATTTGTTTTTTTTGCACTCACCCCACCAGTCTGCAACACATATATGCCAGATTTCTGGTGCAAGGAGGCAGGTGATCATGTGACCAAAATGGCTGAAAACCTCTTAGGCTTCCAATGAATGCCTGCGGGCTGACTTGCCCTGGTACCCAACCAGCCCTGGTATCCCCCTACACACACACATACACACTCACATATATCGACACATCAGTGTATCTGTTCCTTAATGATGAAAAAATTTATTTTTCACAAAAATATCAATTTTCTACTGAAATTCATTTTTTTATCAATGCACTTAATTCAATGGTAAATATTACTTCTATGAATCTTCTATGGATCAAATATATGCTGGTACATCAAAAAGTCCATAGCCTGATGATGAAAAAAAGCATTTATTATAAACAGATATTTATATTTTAACATGATTTACCCTCTAATGCACTCAACATGATGCTTCTCCATTAATCATTCAGATTTAGCATTATACAGTGAAAATTCGGGATCAAGATTCAGCTAATAACTGTCTTAGGCTGTGGAATTATTGATTCACCCTTACATATATCTTGTTAGTCATCATGCCAGTACCTCACAATGTCTGGTGGTATCGCAAAATACTGCTAGGAACCCCTGGGTTAGTGGTAATGATGTATTGCCCTGAAATCATACTTAATCCTAGGATCATCATTTGATGGAGGCTTTGTTGGTGGTATAGCGGTTGTTTTTGAGCAGTGTGCATATGTATATATAGCAGGAATATTGTGTTGGGGGTGATCAATTAAAAGTTGGAAAAAAGGGGTGATCAATGAATAAGTTACTCCCCTTTTGTTGAGCTAAAGAGGTCTGATTTTTCAAAAAAGAAGTGGGCACAAACTAGTGATCAGTTTAGCAAAAACTTGCATTGCATATTTAACCCATCACTGAAAATCGATTTTAGAGAGGAATTCAAAAAAAAAAATTCAAAAATATATTTTTTCTATTCCTTGAGAAGAGAGTGTATAAAAAACTTCAAGTTTTGTTCTATGTATGGTAAGGCCTGGACAAACTCCGGTTAGATTCATAGATATAGATGTTAGAACACATGAATAACCAAAACCCAGCAAACAATGATTAAACTGGTCTATAATGGGTGGTAATGATTAATATTTTCCTTAACATATTCATTCTTAAAGAACGCAACAACTGAATAAAAGATGCTTTACTTTATTTACTCCTGGAAAAAGTATCTTTTACAAAAAAATAATGTGATGCAAAAACAAAAAGAAATATCTGATAGGGCTTCTGGGTAGACAAGATTTGCCTTTTTCCCATTGGGAGCCGGTATGAAAAGTTTGTTTGGGGATCCAAATGAGAACAACCAACATAAAGCTGGCCATGAGAAAAGAATGGAGAAATCAGTTTGAGGCCAACAATCTTGAGAGATTGTCCCGCGGCCTAGTTGATGGTCATGGCAAAGCTGAGTCTCACTGCAGATTGGATTCAATTGAATTCAAAGGGCATGTCTGTTGGAGTAAAGAGGATCTTAGAGATGTACTTTTCCTCTTTTTTGCCTACCCTAGTTAGGATAGTTGTCTTGATGACATGTGGGAGAAGTTAAAAGCCTAAAAATGCCTAAAACTTGATCAGTATTGATTTTATTTGGAAAAATCTTTTTGCCTTTGTCAAGAAGAAATTTTGGAGAAAAAATTCCATCATAAGAATCTTTTGTTTCCAATGTTTAGAACCAACGATTGGTTAAAAGTTAGCCTATGTGAGGAACCAATCTGTTTTGATTCTCTATGTCAAGTATCAGAATATTCTGAATGATGGAATTATCACACATGATGTGATCAACCATTTTGAAAATCTTGTGGATCCTAATGACAATGAAATATACACAAATACTATTGAAAATTTCTGGATAAGAACCAAAAAAAAATTACTATGGTAATTAGACACATCTGAAAATCTATTTGCACTTGCATGAATTTGTCTGGCAAAATTATCATAGTGAGAAATACATTTTCTCTCGTTTTATTTCAGCTGTTAACGGTCAATACGTAAATTAAAATTTGTTTGATGATTTTCCTATAATAAATTAGTCATAATTTTTCGTTAATATCTATTTCTCATTTCTAAACTGTTGGATTACCACATGTGTACATGAATTACTAAAATTGTTGAGCTCTCTCTTTCTAATGCTGTTTGTTGAAATTAATTATAATGATGTTTTAGAAGCACCAATTAATCAAATCATAGAAATCACAGTTTGACTTAATCAGCATTTTATGCTTTCTCTCCTCTTTAATGCACCTCTCCGATACACTTGATTAATGTCTATTTAGATTTGATATCTATTTAACTGGAATGCATTTGTTCAAACGAAAACTTCCCTTGCAAAATAAAATATCCTGAAAAGATCAATGCTCTTTGCATATCACAGCAGTTCCATGAATTTAAATGCCACGAAACAGCAATGAAAATGTATGAGAGAAACAGACATTTTCTGAGCTTAAAATAATATTTGCTTTTCATCCAATCCCAAAATATTTGCTTAAATAAACTCTATTACTTCGTGTTGAATTCCTCTAATGCTCTCTTATATATACTTATGTGTGTGCTTGTCTTTTTTTCTTTCCACAGACATGCATATATATGTATAATGTATGTATATGTATGTATATGTGTTGTCTTTCTCCCTCTTTATATATATATCTACATATATATACATTTCAGGGTTGAGCACTCTCTAAGTGAGGTAACTTGTTCATTGTAAGCTTATGTAATGCTCTTCCAATATCGGAATAGAGCACTCTGGTGGATTGGGAATATATGTGTAAATAAAATATATCACTTAAATTCAACCTTACTGACGGTCTAGTTCCGTGGAGCAGAGATAGGATATCAGCCTCTGGGGCTGAAATGAAAGTTTTGATCCTACCTAATGGTACTGGATGGAATAATGGATATTCTATAGCCACACTGAAGAGTTGTAATACAACGGAACAGCTGTCTGTGTATGACACAATAATATATATATATATATATATATATATATATATATATATATATAAAGAAATGGATATATATATGATCCGACAGAATGATTATGAATTGCATTATATTACATAGAAACTTATTTGAAATGATCTCCCATCATTACATGGTTATGTATCTTGTATTTCCTGAGGCAGCCCTGTTTTCTTTGATCATTTATTTTATTTACGTTGTCTAGAGTTAGTGATATATTAACCGTAATATATTAATCTGTTTATGTATAAATAAGAAATAGATATATGATCTGACAGAATGATTATAAATTGTGTTATGTAAAATATAGAAACTTATTTGAAATGATCACCTGTTATTACACTGTGAATGTACCATTTGGCCTAGACAATGTAAATAGCAGAAACAATTTAAGAAAATGAAGCTGCTGCTGGAATCAAACCTGTAAGTGATAGATTAGCTGCTTCAATGTAGCCTTGCTCTTACCATTGAGCTTAATAGCCGTTGGAGGCGGGGGTGTTTAGCTCAATAGTAAAAGCAACGCTTCATTGAAGCTGCTACCCTATCGGTCGCAGGTTTGATTCCTTCAGCAGTTCCATTTTCTCTAATTGTTTATTCTATTTACATTCTCAAAGTCAAATGGTACATTCACTATGTAATAATGGGGGATTATTTCAAAAAAGAGTTTCTGTAAAATATAAGCAATTTATAATCATACATATATATATATATATATATATATATATATATATATATATATATATATATATGTATAGTCTAGAAAGCTTTACAGCTTTAAACAGTAAATAAAAAGAAACTTTTTCAATAATCTTCTTTTTCATATATATATGGGGGTACATCAGAAAGTCTATAGCCTGATGATGAAAAAAGCATGTATTTTAGACTATAAATATTTATTTTTCAAAACGATTTATTTCCTTCTCAATTCACTTTACACAATGCTTCTTTAATAATCATATAGATTTAGCATTATACTTTGAAAATTTCAGATCAAAATTTAGTTAGTAACTGAGTCAGGCTATGGATTTATTCATCCACTCCTGTATAGGTGTACGTAAATAAATAAATGAAGATATATATGTATATATTCATAGTGACAGTTGTTGATACACTCAAACAGCTTACTGGTATTAATCACTTCTGTTTTGAATAGATCCAGCTGGCTACTATTTTATTGATTACAGATCAATACCAACCTGCTGTTGAAGCGCAGAGTACTTGTTCATGAAGACAACAGATTGGTGATAAGTTTGTAGACTGACTTGATGCTATCTAATCATAACATCTATAAAGTAAATTGTACAGTCAATGTAAGCAAACAGAAACTGTATTTACTGCAGTGCCGTGAGTTATGTGATGTCTACACTATTAAAATCATATGGGAAGGAGATCTGCTGCTTTGAATGCAGTGGTTTTCAAACCGTGTGCCATGGCACTGCAACTAACCCCCTAGCAGTGTGCTGCGTGAATTTTCACAAATACGTGGACACATATTTCAAGCCTTGAATGTGTGCAGTACAGGTATTATATCCGTGCCACTTTCACCACAGAGTTGCCAATCCAGTGATTTTAACTCTAGATTTTGTGAAAGTTCAACGTCTTTAGCAACAGATGAAAGGGATAAGGCTGATATAGATGTTTATCAATATTCTGCAATTAAAGTTTTGACTACTGAGATGTTTTCGACTAATTCATCTCATTTTCTCAGTATTTTGACTTACTGTATACCCTTTATTAATACTTCAAAGTTTACTGCTATGTGGAAGCTGTATGGTGATAAAAAATCAAAACTTGTCACTTGCAATACCAATGTACATTCATATTTTAATGGAGTAAAGAGTCACATCACTGAGTTAGTATTTAAGAATCACTGCTACATTGTTACAGTTAGGAAACAAGTACTAATGTCAATGTAACCATGACTGATATCATTTTACATAAACCCAATTGCAAGTTGTCTCTCATTTACTCTTGAATTTATATTCGAAAAAAAAATCTAGTTTTCAAATCAAATTCAATTTGCAAAAGAGTTCCATTCAAAAAAATTTCTATTCATTGGAGAGTTCCACTCTGATTAGGAGTGGTGTCAACCGGTTCATGAATTTAAGAGTTGTTGATATATGATCCTTTTGAATACATTGTCTATCCTCTGTTTGATTGATAATGTCTGGAGGGAAAGTTTTTGCAATTTTTTCACAGACTGCATTAAAAAAACTGGTATTAAAACTGTTTTAAAAAATCATCACTTCTTTGATGGTGTAATCAAATACGTGCCATCTTTCATTTGTATTTTCATGTCATCAATGTACCTGAAGATTCTCGTACAACTTGACAGAAGAAATCTGATCATTCAATCAAAAGTACTACACTGATAATCTAGAGTCACTCTTGATCGATCTTGAATATCTCTGGAGGGAATGGCCACAGATTTTAAATGAAGCAGAAATGGTTGCCGAAGAAATCAAAACTAAGCTCCCCTGTCCATCAGAATGGAAAGTTGAAAAATAGAGCAAAACTTATTATTTTGGACAATTATGACCCAGAAGAGGATGTATCTTTGTGATGGCTCTGAAACTTTTTTTTACCAAATCATTTTGACGGTTATCGAAGACCTTTATTCAAAGAAAATTTCACAAGGGAAATTGGCTCTTTAGGGCATAACTAAATCGTATTAAGACACGGAATATTGCTTAAAGTTAGAGCTTCTGGTAGCTTCACCCCTTTGACTTTCGCTAGGGGCTCTAATCCTGGATCCCTTGAATGGCTTTAGGTGGCCCCAGCCCAAGGTCCCTCTGCTGCTCCCGTTGGCCTGTACTGTTGATATTTACCAAACTCAGTTTAGTTAGGTACAATGAGTATATTAATGGAAGGGAATAGGAAAATCAGCATTTAAATTTTCTGTAAAATTCAACACTGACCTCTAGCATAAGAAAGCAATACATAAATATCTCAGCCAACAGATGGGAATCTCTTTGCTTTGTTCAATACATTCTATCAACTGCTCTGTAAGAGATATAGAAAAGTGATCAATACATAATTTGAGCATGTCAAAAATGTTTTTTACATGACCTGAGATGAATTCCCTGGAATCAAACACTTTCATTTGTGGATATTGAATTTCCAAGAATTGAAAACTCTCATTTGTGTATATTGAATCTCCAGAAATATCACTAGAATTGAAATGAAAGACAATTTTGGATAGCTCATTTTAATCATCAATTGAAAAAGAGTTCTCTAAACAACAATGACAGTCATTTTACTCCATGGCAATCTATACATGCCTTTTAAAAATCATTGTAATATCAATGAGTAGATCAATGAACACCTGTGCTTTTTTTTTTGTCTTTAGATAACAGTAAGATAAGTTGACCTTTGAATCTGATCCTTCAATTCAAATGTTTAGCTTTGTTTAGGCTTCCTTTTATTCCTTCCCTCTCTCCATTTCTAATGATTTAACCTACATTTTTGAACGCTCTACCAAAGTAACCTTTTGAGAGTTATTCAGAAGAGAAAATTGACTGTTATAAACACAGCTTTAACCAGATAAAATTTCTAAATCATTATTACTATGTTTTTTTCACCAGAAAAAAATCAGATCAACTCAAAAATTTAGCTTTAATGAGAGATGCAGGTATTTAGAATCTGACATGAAGGTAAATTAGCATTGAGAACATAAGTTAAACATGTTGCAAAAAGAGTGTAAGCATTTTTTATTGAAAGAAATCATCGATTTGGTGATTCTTTGTTTGCTTGCTCTTCCATTAAAATCAATTGTTGGGATAAAAAAGTTGAGATAAACTCGATGATCTGACTTGCATTCTTTGCTGATTGTATCGGAATGTAAGAAAAGTTCTGTCTGCTTTTTTGTATCCATAGTTGTAGCAAATCCTGCTGTCATAGTCTGGAAACTTGGCAAACAATTCAGTATTCGACTATGACTGTTCATTGCAATTTGAAGAACCCAGGGAAAGTTCCAAAGTGTCATGACCTGTCCATAGCAAATCACATGCAATGTGCAGATTCTTGTGAGTCACTGTATTCTCAGTAGCTCCAGGCAACTTTTTTGGACAGTCATTACTGAACATGACAAATGGATTTTTTTCCGCAAGGTGGAGCACTTTCATCAGTAGTTCAATCGTGATGATAGACCTTGTGCCCCAGCTGAGAGGCAACCTTCATCTGACGATGATGATGATGATTATCTATGTGCACTTGTCTTCATCACAACTCAAGCCTAGATTCTCTCTGACACCCAACATTATCACCTCTGAGGAAGAAGATAGGTGACTTGAGATGGAGTATTATCTCTAAGTTTAGTATAATGGGCATTTAGCAAGGGCACCTATTGAATTACCATTGCATGGTGCAGGCTCCATCAAAAGTTTGTTATGGTTTGAATGTGTTACGGAGTGAACACAGGAAAAGAAAAAACAAGGTGTGGCACAACATCCGAATCAGGAGCAAAATATGAAAGGAGAGTAAGAATAAAAGATGAGAAGGTAGAAAAGAGTATATCATTGGTGTTTGGTCTTCTCTGAATGGTGGTTGCTGTAGAAAAATGTGTCATGCTCTTGTAGATAAATTATCTTGAAGTCATTGCTTCAATAAATAAAGAATTCTATCTATTTATGTTTACTTACTTCTCTCCAATTGTATGGGGTGGCTTTCTAATTTCAAAACATTGGGCGATTTCCTATAATCTATCTGCATAGTCTATTTGACAATCCTTTCCTCCACAGTCCAAGTCTCTCTCTATCTCTCTCTCCACCACTTAATGACTGGTCATTTAATTTAGGCTTGTGTAAAAGGCCAACTATTGTCATGTGACCAAAGCTTATTTGAATCTATCCTTTAGATTTTGATCAACTCCATATGCCATGATCTCTGAAAGGCATAAAGAAGATCTGCTCAACAACCACAGTGGTCCCACTCATAGTTAGCCAAAAAGTGGCTGACCATTCTTTCTGATAAAGGCTTGAGAGCTGTTTTGACTGATTAATGTATCTGAGTGTTATCTTTCACTCATCCTTACGTACATGTCTGCTCTGACCACTTACATGCGTAAACACAACTACACACATATGTACATACACATTTCCATCCAGCTGTGTTCAGTGATCTGCAAATCAAGTTTTGTTTTCATTTGATGGACAAGGTTTGTACCTACTGAAAAAAATGTTCAATAGATTAGCTGGTCTAGTTTGAGTTGGGTTTGAACCCTGCTATTAGCATTCTCATCATGATTTTATGCGTGCATTAATATATATTATCAACGCTTGCTCCCTGGATACTTTTTAGTGGTATCAATATTGATGAAATATCTTCCCAACTATTCCAAGACACTGATAGCTTTCACTGTAATAATCACGATCTATGAATTGTCTAAAATCACAATCCAGAATAAGAAGACCCGCAACAAAATATCTTCTCATGAGATATCTCACCAGCCATTCCCACTTGGTTAATCAAATTGATGCAATATCGAATTCACAATTCCATTATGCAAGCTCGATGTGCATCCAATGTAAGATATAAATAATCACAATGAAAATATAAAAAAAATTAATATTGCGATCAGCTATTCTTCAGTTTTCATGAAGACGTAGAGCTGAATGCTTGACTGATTGGATTTATTCGTCATGTCTCTATGGAGATATTTGTAAAGCTAGTCGTATAACTCAGATGTGTGTAGAGCTAGACTTGTTTGCAACAATGTTATAATTATCTTGTAGAAATATCAATAAAAGATACAATGGCACCATTCATAAAATTGCCTTTGTGTCTGTAATTCAATTGAATATTTAAGCTAATGCTTACTCAAAGAGAAAAAAAAAAGGCGATAATCCAAGTCTAGCTTGAAATATGTGTCATGTGTTGAAATCCTGACAGAGCTAAATAAACATAGAAAAGATGTATCAAAGGAAAAACTGAACAAAGAAGTCAGAAAAATGTTTCTAGGAAGATAATTAGTTTATCATGTCTGAGTAATGACTTGGCAACATTTACCCCTACCCTTATATATGTGTGTAGACCCACATTAAACCATCCTTGTGTCATTTGCCTTCCTAAGAAGCAAAAATAAGTACCCACTTCACATTTATCCTTGAGAAAGACATGAATCCACTCTTGCCCCTATTTGTTTGCACTCCCACAGGAGCAGAATGCAACACAAGGTCAAGTTTAACATGGGAAAGTGGAGCACCCCATGAAAAATAGCTCCAGTTGATGCAGCTGAGGTTGCAAAAGCATCAGGACTTGCCTACCTTGTCCCTCTTAGTACTGTGGGACATTGCTGCTGTGGGTTGAACTGTTTCCCCACAGCTGGGCCGAGGAATAGAGTAATAGAGAGAGAATCCAAAGACAAATCCGAAGGTTCCCAATGTTTTTAGCAATGAGCAGCCTCAGTGTCCTCTCATTGGCTCACACATTGTGTCTGTGCACTTGGTCTTGATGCCCACCCACAATCTCCGGCCCATTTGGCTGGCAAACATCTGTACCAGTGCCTTGGGCCATGCCGTAGGTGAATTCACTCTTGCCTGTACACTGTTACATCATTTCTTATCTAGACAAAAAAGCTGCTGACATGACATGATGTTTCGGAAAAGGGTACTACCTGCCGTACCCAGATAGAAGCTGTAGAGCTGTTAAACATCACTGTCAAGTTCGAAAGGGTCCAATCACTCAACAAAGGCATGAGTCTTTGTCTCCCTCATGTGATTTTATTTATCAAATGTGGACAGATGCCCTATGTAAGGCACTAGCTTTATTCTTTACTAAAATCATCCTACAAAAACGTCAATATTGAACAAGAAATTAAGTGACCCTTACATACTAATAATGCTGTCTATCTCATGGACTCTCTCGGTGGAAAAAAGAAGGTTTTTATGTTGATTCTATTACTTTCAGAACCAGTTTTCAAGTTTTCTCCTGTTCAGATAATAATGCAACTCAATTTTTTTTTTTAAGTTGTCCAAAAATTGACCATGAAATTCCTTTTGTAAAGTCCTACCCTGCATGACTTTTTTTTTCTCTTTTTTTTAGCTATGTACTTACTTGTTGAGAATCTAAATAATCCATGGTGTTATCATTAGTTGGATTGGTTCCGCCCTCTCTAAACTGGTCTCTCTCAAGGACTAGAACAACTGGTTTTTTCTATTTAACTTACAGCTTTTGTAAATGTTCAAAAAAGCCGGTAAGTATTATGATAAAGGAAAGAAAATCATCTACCAGTCTCCAACTTGGACTGGAGTTTTACAAAGGGAAAAAAAAAAGATTGTGCGGAAGGAAGTCACAATTCAACCATAGACTTCAGAATTACACGTCAGTAAAAAAAAATAGCAAAAATACGAATACTCAGTTTTGGCTGATAGATGAGCTTTTTAATCCATAGTTGGTATGATAATACCTTTGTGAATTTGGAAGAAAAAATAGCCCTCTAGTTTAATTTGTATATTATAGAATGTAGTCTTGGATTATGGTTAGATTTAAGTAGTTATAGTCAATAAGTTGTTCAATGCTATCATTATTATTTAAACGCATTCATTTTATCTAAATGGATATCCTACTTAATATCTATCACTTAGGTTTATGAATTCGTTATTATAATCACATGGAGTTTTTCAAAATGGTGCCTGGTCATTATGGCCTATGTTGAAAGGGCACAGGAAAAATAGGTGAAAAAATGGCCCAGATGGATAAATAGTTCATTAAAAATAAATATTGAACAAAAATCATTTTTCAGATGTACTTGAATCAAATATATACTGTTAGATTAGATAGACCCAAAGAACTTTTGAAATTTATTTAAAAACGTGATTAAAATACTTTAAGAATAGAAAATTTTATTAGGTTTAATTTTGAACTTTTGACACAACTTAGCTAAGATGGTCCCAGCTGGAATTTTCAGTGTGAAATGAATTTTGATTTATTCTAATTTTTCTCCTTTTTTTTTATACATGTTATTAAAAACTTTTGGCCCTGCTAAATTCTGTTTTTCATTTCATGAATTATCTTATTTCTTTGCACTTTTGATTTATACAGATATGTTTTTCTTATCTTTTTTCAACACTCTGGTCATCTTAGGAGGGAGGAAAAGTGCCCATCAGAATACATTTTGCACATCATATAGTTTCCAGGAATTTGTATTGATTAGAAATGCAAAGAAATAAGAGAATTCATTCGAGAAAAATATGAGTAAGTTGTGCAAAAAGTTTTCCATAATGTGTGTATTTACGATTGGGACCACCATGAATAAGTTGTGACAAAAGTTGGAATGAACAACCTTATGGAATTTTCCCTCTATATAATGTCCAAATTATGGCTAAATGGTGCGCTGACCTATGATCATATTGCCAAATCTCAACTCCAAATCTTCAAGAGATATTAATTCTATGGAATCACCATAGTCCTACAAATGCCCCAACCAACCAGCCAAGAGAGCTTGAGATTCTTCTCTCTTTGAGTGTCTGTGTCTATTTTTGTATGTGGGTGTGTATATGTGTCTCTGTGTTCTCCTGGTCACATTTTTAAGGCTACAATCTTAAAAATTTGCATGAGTACACCACTAGGCACCACTTAAAATGTCATTTTAGGACCAACCATGTCCAAATCTTGTGCTGGTATTTTTTTAAAGATAATTTTAGATAAAAGATCTATTTTTTCAATGATAATTTTAGATAAAAGATCTATTTTTTTAAAGATAATTTTAGATAAAAGATCTATTTTTTTTAAGATAATTTTTGAAAGAAGATCTATTTCTTAAAGATAATTTTAGATTAAAGATCTTTTTTTTTAGATAATTAGTTCTGGTTCTCACGCGGACTATACTGATTCACTTATGTGAGGTAAGGATATTTTCTTTTTATTTAGTGATAAATTCTTTGGATTCTGAGATTAAGTATTTCTATCATCAATTTTTAGGCTAGTTTATTCCAGTTGTTAGAATGATGTAAGTAAATGGGCTAGCCTGAAATTAATGATTTAATACTTCATCTGAGAATCCAAGTGATTTGTAAAACATTGGTGATAACTGTTGATGATGCAGAAAGTGCTGATCTCACTCTTGCAGAAGTAACCTTGGAGGGAGTCTCAGTGCTCTGGTTATTATTTGTAACCAGACTTTGGGCTATTACCAGAGAATGGAAATTGGTTTAAAAAAAGATCTAACGCACACACGAAGAAATCTTTTTTTAGTTGCATATAAATATAAGCATTTTTGAGGAGAGAAATTGTTTCTTGACCTTTTTTTCAATTGAATATTCTTTTTTGCCATGAAATAATTAATGAGTGTCAAATTTTTACTCTTCCTTGCAATTTTAGGATTATATATGTATACATATAATGTGTGTGTTTGTATTTTTCACAAACAAAGATGTAAGATGTTGCAGGCCTAGTTACGCATAAGCAATGTCTTTACTTATGTATACCCAATGGTACTTTCACTTCAAAGTAACCTGCATGTGTGTATGTATGTATATATATATATATATATATATATATATATGATATAGCGAGACAGCTATGTATTCATTTGAAAGAGAAGGCTGGTTTCATTAAACCTTTGTGTACACAAAAGTTCAGTTTTCTCCTGAAACTGTGTTCTAAATTATCTCTTCTGACCTCACTATCACTCAAGTATACCCCATGAACCCACCCATTACTGTCTTCCTCTTTCATAGACTATACCTATTCTAGCAGCCGATTTAAAATCTTTTGACTATTGTGTTCCGTTTTGTGAAGCCAGATCTTTGTTTTTCTCTGTCGTCATTTACATCTGACAGCGACTAATATTTACTCAAGTAAAAGATAAGTTGTAAATGCTGTCACTTCTCTTTTTGTCATTTTAATTAGCTTTTAAGAGTTACTGAAAAGATATTTTCCTTTGTGGTTGACAGCGGAGGAAACTATCTTTGAGTATATACTTACTTAAACTAGAAAGTGATCACAGAGCATATGATTAACTTGGCCAATGCTGTATACTAAGTAAATATGGAATGAAATTGAAAAAAAAAAACCAAAACAAGGGAGGGAATTTTTAATGTACACATTGAGTTACTTCCTTTGAGATTCAAGTCACACTTCCATAAGAGTTCATTGAGAACTTTCAGAGATATTGTGTTGAAAAACACAGGGACAGACACTGGTGAATAGATATGTCTCTTGCAACTTCATTACAGAAGTGAACAAGTATCATTATATGCCTTTTTAAAAAATAAATCACAACATATATGCTAAGAAGGTTATTCATTCATTTTTCGACCAGTATTTCTCCCATCTTAATTTCAATTGCGTCAATACTCAGACCGTCACTCTATGGCTGTCAGTAAACAGTGCTGATCAGAAATAAAGAATAAGTCCTCAGCAAGACTTGAACTTGCATCACTTTTGCTTCAGGTGGCTTGTCTTTCTGTAACAGCTGCTCTACTGTTTGAGCCACGAGAACCCTGCAACTGGCAGAAGCTCAAGTCTAAACATATAGACTCACTTTATTTTTCCCTGATTGGTTGGCACCATACTGATCATATTGTTTTCAAGTAGACTTATACTATTAGTAGTAGTAATATATTCTTGAATTTTTTTTTCTTAGATGAAGCATTTTCAACCGTTATTCATTCTTGACGGGTATTTCATCTTAATTCCTGTTGCTTTTCATTGCAACTACTCTGACTGTTATTTTATGACAATCAGTAAACATCATGAATCAGAATGAAGAGTTGGCGCTCTCAAAGTGAGTTTGAGTCTCACTGAGAGCTTATACTTTATTAATCAATCTGATCTACTTAGAGAAAATCACATAAGGAGCTTACTTCTTCATTTTGATATTGAATGGTTGCTCTGAGTACAAAGGTTGATATGCTGGCCTTGCAAGGACGTGAGAAAAAAAAGGTTATGTTACTGACAGAATCTTTGGTGCGGAAGTAATTGGTATTAACAACGGGAAATGTGTTAAGAATCCTCCACATTTTTTCACCCTAATACTTCTTTATTTATTTGAGATAAATAACTAACTTCCATTTTGCTTTAAAAGCTTTCCAAAATATTGTTGCAATAATGTATTTGCCTGTGGAAATGAAGATTTATTTGCAAAGGGAAGTTGAAGTGTTTGACCTTATAACGCGAATAACCTAAGAATATTAGGGATAAACCAGCTTCCCCCTTGGGAAGTATTGAATGGTTTGATTGTTACTGGTATGGAAAACTGAATATGCAGACAGAGTTCAAATTTAGGCAGAGGCTGTTTACTTTCACTTAGCACTAATGCCCTTTGGAAAGGCATGAATCTACATATCACCCCCACTGGGATGAAATAACTAATAGAGAACCTTGGTGGAGAATGGAAAATTGAAGGAAGTGAGTATATATTTGCTTTCCTTTGAGAGACTTGACCATACTAGTTCAAGCTTATTGTAAAGCCCAACACACTGTTGGTAAAAGTAAGGAAATTCTCCAGTCTTACTGGCTTTTGCCACAGGCATCAAGTATACCTGTGACTAAACCCCATTATTTCAGTTGGTAGGTATTGCTTGGTAGACGGATTTCCAAGGACCACGTATGTTTTGTGCCATGTCTTGCTTGAAGACTATATGTGTCTGACCCTAGCCACAAGGCTGAAAAGCAAAACATACAATATCCTATGAAATAGATGTGTAGATCAAGCCATTGTGGATTACAATGCAGCATGTTTTTCGCTGCTCAGCAGGTAAGGAGCTGGAGAGCATCCCCATATTTTATTCACTCATAATATACATTATCCTATCAAATAAATGTGTGGATCAAGTAACTGTGTATTTCAATGCATTGCCCATTTTCTCTTCTCAGGAGTTTGAGAGCATCCTTATATATCATTTTTTAAATTTTATACAGGTCCTAAGGTTGTTATCATCCGTATAGTTTGTATCATTGGGAATGAGCCAAGCCAGTTGGTTTATTATTAGCCATCATTTTTTATTCTGTTTGGCAAAATTTTTCCTGAACAAAAATTGACCACTCTCTTCCCTTACGGATTGTACACTTGAAGAAGGCTGGAGAATAGATCATTCAAAATGTGGTATCAACAAAAGTAATACAAAGAGTGGGTTCAATAGTCTGAACAACTCTTGGGATAATTTTATATACTATTATACATTGATTTGTTAATAAGCTTTGTCACAATGTTTTGGTCAATGTACCTTCATTTCTTTATTAACATCCCATTACTGTAAAAACATTAATTGGTAAGTGTTTATTGAAAGCTGCATTCTAAATGAGAAATATTGGATGAAAGATCCAGAGATTCCTTTTATTTATATCACTTTTCCTGATCTAAATCAAATATTTAAGCATGGCAACTATCTTGATGAGACATTAGGTCATGTTTTGAATGACTGAAAGCTCATAATGACTCAAACAGATCAATCTGGTGGTTTAAAAATCTGTTTTTCTCTATGAACTGAATGTTTGATACTAACAAATGAACCAACGCTAGCAGAAAACACTTTACATTAGAGAAATTCGGAAGCAACACTCAGTATATGCTACCAAAACAAACAAAAAAAAATAGCTGAAGACATATTAACAAAGTTTATGAAGCCAAACATCAGATCAAACGAGCTTCCCAATCAAAAATGAAAAAAATCCCAATACCACTGGAATGAATAACAAAAATAAATTTGATGTAACTCAGATATTCTGGTTGATCAGAGCCAGAAAAAAGAGATCTAAGAACAGACACTCATGGAGGATGATCAAGAGTACATCTTCATCATCATCATCATCATTATCGATCTTTCATCCTCTGTTGCTTGATATAAACCTTCCCCAAGATTTGCAAGAGCTCTCTATCATGGTCATTACTTTATTAATACTTTTTGATCAAATCCAGTTCATCCCTCCATCTTGTATTCTGCCAGCCCTGTTTTTCGCATCTGATGTCTGGGGACCCATGTTGTGTGTTGTGATGTCCATCACTTGTCTGCCATTCTTGCAATATGGTCAGTCCATTGCCATTTGAGTTACCTACTGATTTTTATGATATCTTGGACTCTTGTTTTTCTCTAATGTACTGTGTTGTCTTCTGATCTCTCTATGTGATGTCGAGCATGGTTTTCTCATGAGCACATTGCATGATTCTCAGATTGTATGTCAGTCTCTTGGTTAGGTTCCAATTTTCAGCTCTACATTACATTGATGATATTTTTGGCTCAAGTTGAAGACTTTGTATGAAATTACAAAAAGTGCCTTTTGTTGAGTAGTGTAGTCTAGATGTGAGGATGCTTTTATTTGGTCAAACTGTATAGCTTAGCCTACTTACTGCAACTTGGAGCCCTTTCAGTTCCAAAAAGGGGTAAGACAAAGTGATACCAGCTCATCCAAACTCTTTACAGCCTGCCTCAAGATGATCTTTCAAGATTTAGACTAGGAAAATAAAGAAATCAGACTAGACGTTGAATACCTGAACAACCTCTTTTTGCTGAGAAGCTTCAGGACCTCCAACCTTGAGGCAATCTGCTACAAAGCTTAAAATTTACAAGAAGTGGTGTATACATATGCCACACATGGAACGTGTTTTATACAAAATTTTTATATGTTTTTGTATGGTTCAGAGGACAATCTACTGTTATAACGACAAATTCACAACAGTTTAGTTTTTGGAGAATTGTTCTGATTTGTGTGTCAAGCTGTTATTTTTGTCTGGTAATATACACAAATAGAATATTCCTTAGGTGTTGATGTGATTTTAAGGTATAAGAATTTCAGTTGTGTTTGGAACTTAATATTGTGTCTGTGTTGATGAGACTATAGTACTAATAATACTCTATTTTTTTAATTAAATCCTTGCTCAGCAATAGTAGTTTTATAGATTTTACAGGTATGCCAACAAGAAGATCGTTTTTTGGACCCAAAGTTCTGATGAATTTCATTCAAGCTCAGAGAAATTTAGAAAATTGTAAATTATATGAAAATAGATTGATCAAGGAGAAAATCAGTGAAACATAATTTACTCTCACCTTTATTAGAAACTGTCAACCCAAACTGCCAACATAAGCCTCTTCAGTTTTCAAGTGAGTCTGGCTGGATGACTGTTTAGCACATATAGGTAGCAGTAATGGAGTTAGAGGGCTGAAATTATATACTTTTATTCTATATTATGTCTATAAAAAAATAACTTTTTTTTTTCTGACCCCCCACCTAGGTTTTTAGGGAGACAATTTACAATCTAAGTTTATGCTACATTGGTCTCTTAGTTTGTGTCTATCAGCGTTCATGCTTTTTTTTGAAAATTCAAACTTTTTTTAGAGTTCACTGCCCAACAAAAGGCAAAAGAAGTAATTATCCATTGATTGCACCTTTTGCCAATTTTTTCAATTCATCCCCAACACAAAATGCTGCTAGTAAATGTTTGTCCCGGGACGGTTTCTATTGAGTGACTAACCAGACCGGTTTATTCATTTTTTGGTACACAAAACAAATAGTGTCTTGGATATAAACATTTTTCAATGATGAAAATTAGGAACCAAAAGTTGATTTTTGATTTATTCATATCAGGTTCAAATCAATCTACTTGACCATCTACTGCTGATAAGTTGGGTATCTAGGTCTTATCCAATCCTTAGAATACATTATTTAAAAATGAGATCAGAGATTGTTTAGTATTCAGGGACGGTAACGATTTGTTTGTATAAGTTGGTAGTCTGAAGAGAAAAAAATTCTAGTCTAATTTCTGAATACTTTGAGGCATAATTCAAGAATAATGAATTCAAGTCGTGACATGATTTGTAAAATTCTGTGAAATTTCTATAGCATTCAAAAGGAAAGGCATGATGAAAATAACAAATATGTTGGAACAGACTAAATCAGCAAAAGGTATTATGACAACAAAACTGTATAATAGGCTGACCATGGCCACATGAGAGAGAAAAAAATGGTTCAACAAATATATAAAATTAGAATAAAGATCAAAGAAAAATCTCCCAAAACAAAGATTAGGAAATTTCTGCATATTAATAAATATCAATGACAACTAATTTTCAGACAAAAAAAAACATAGATTTAATCAGTTCAGCTGTGAGAGATAATGAGTCTCTTTGTAGAGAGATTTTATTCCTAAAATTGATAATTTTGCTCATTAATCCAGATTTCTGAGTTTTTGATTTTATACTTTTATACAAAATGTTTGTGTGAATATAATTTAGGAAAAAAATTTCTCTCACTTTCCCCCTTTTTGTTCCCATTCTTTTTTCCCCACTTCTCCCTTATTTTTCCTCCCCGTCTCCCTCTTTTCCTTCCACCTTTTTCCATCTACTCCATCTTTTTTTCTAGTCCCCTCTTTTGCTCTCTTCTACTCCCTCACTTTCCCCCCTTCTCCTTTTCCTTTCCCTTCTCTTTTCTTCTCATAGTATGATTCAATAAACACTATTTTTTTTCTCCCTGTATGTATCTGGTACTGTTTGTTTTTACAAAGTTTTTGTTTTTTCCATATATTTCAAAGATTTATATTGCTTCTTTCACTCTCTATTTCAGGTTCGATATTTACCGGAAGATTCCCAAAGATCTCACTCATCCTACGTACACTGGTGCTGTCATCTCCGTGTGTAGCTCTTTATTCATCATCTTCCTCTTCATTTCTGAATTGTCATCCTTTCTCACTACAGAAGTGTAAGTGATAAAAACTTGACCCCAATATTTGCTCCTAAATTACATTTGTTCATTTAATTTCTCTTGTGATGCTACATCTATGTAATATGATTGCTGTCATGGGGAAAAAAACCCCCAAAACAATAGGCCTGTCATCATCAACACCAGTCTTTTAGCATCCGTCATTAGACATAGACCTTCCCCAAGATTCACTAGACCTCTCCAGTCTTCTCACCATCTTATATCCTGCCGGCTGCGGTTTTGTATGTGATCTCTGGGAATCCACATTGCGAAACATGATGTTCAGCAGTTGTCTGACATTCTTGCAAAATGACCAGCCCATTGCCATTAGAGTTTTCTAATGGATTCTATGATATCTCAGACTGTTTTTTCCTAATATATTGTGCTGTCTTGTGATCTGTTCTTCATACTCAGATGCCAAAAAAAAGGCCTGTAGTCAATTATGAAGAATGTGTTCCTTTTCTGATATCAAAATCAAGAAATAAATAAAAGGAAATAAGACGTTAGAGCATGGTCCCTTGCCGTGGATCAGTAATTTTCAAGCTAATCTCTCAGACTATTACTGCTGTAATGAGTTTGATCCTTACTGGTAGCTCCACACTTGTGCTCTTCGACCAAGCTAAGCTTGGTAAAATGTATAAGATGGTGAGACAAACCAGGGATATGATGCTCTCCAGGTCACTCTCTCAGATTCCTCTGAAAAAAATCACAGTTGGTCCTTTAGGAAACTTATGAGGAAATCGAAAATATTTGTTCAGTATCTCTAATAGTTTTGAAATTAGAAATCTTTGAAACTTGAAAATTTAGCAGTTTGACGAACGAACCATTGCCTCTAAACTTTAACATTGATAGCTCTTTAGATATGGCATGTACAACTTTGAGCCTTTGTGACTGGAGCTAACATTTTCAGTAGAATCCAGATCTGTAATCAGACCAATTATATCTTATCTGATGAAAATTTTGTGATACTGCTGATTTTCCTCATTGAGCAATGGTTTATTAATGCATATAGAGTTTGCTGAAAAGTTCTAGCTTGTTAAATAATGTCCAAAAATCTGAGTATTATTTTGTCATTGTAGCTGGAAAAAGTTATCTTCTATATTGTATAGTGTCAATTCGCAGGTATTTTGAGCTTTCAAAGAAAATTGTTTTTAGATCATTCCCTTCTTGGTTGGGTTGCAAACTTCTTGGCAGTGAGGGCATGACATCTAAACTTGAAAAAAAAAAAAAAACTCCAGAAAGGAGTTCTGCAACAAAACCACATTTTTGTCAAACCAACTTCAGTTTTTCTCTCTTTCTCTTCAATAAAAAAATATCTTTTTAAAAAATCACAATTTTTTCTTTCAAGCCAATAAATGGAAGGAAAAAAAATGGATAAATAGCAGCTGTTTAAAATGAGATTATTATGATTATTTTGCTTGAATCAAATGGAAGATCCAATGAAACTGAAGATGATCTGAAAAAAAAATCTGATATTGTTGTTTACCTTCCTTCTTGAGTTATGATTTTTCAAAGTTGAGCTGTTATGCTCTCTCTACTGAGAAGTTCTTGGCCTAACAAAGAAGGAATGGCATTGAAACAATTTTTTTTATAGAAACGCAAAGATAATGTAAATTGGCATTCGACTGCATTGAAGAGCCATCTTTCATAGCTACAGTAACAAAATAATGCTCAGGTTTTATGGAAGTGAGTCAGGCCAAGAACTGATATTGTTTCTCGAGCTTAGAACTTCTAAGCACTCCCTATGTGTGCTAAAAATTCATTTATTCATTTTGTTTTTCTCCATATTCTAAGGTACTTTGGTAAAGATGAGATTATTATTCCCTTGCTATACCAGTGAGCAGAATGTAACCACCAACTTTAGAATAAGACATCTAACCTTAACATTGATGACTCTACTTCACTGGCCAAATTCAATTTATCGTCTATAAGGATTCAGTAATTTTCTATTAAGGAGTCAGAGTACAATAAATGACATTGCAATAACAATAATTTCTTGAATTTTACATGTTAACTAAAGTTTTAGGTATTCTCACTGACGTTTTACAAGTGGTTGATGTTGGCAGCTGGAGATAATGTTTCAGTGAAAATTACAAATATCTGTCACCAACAGGTAATAATTTAGAGTCGAATGGCTTGAACCAATCAGGAGACATTTTAGCGGGCAGGCTGACAAGCTGCTTAATGAGCAAGGGGAAATAATCCGCTTATTGCGTTACAATTCATGCATCATAAATTTATACCTCCTCAACAATGGAACAAAATTAAAACTACAGAAGATAATGATTAATGATAAATTTCTTGATTATTAAAACACTTCTACTATTCAACTAGTTTACCCTAGCTGTCAAAGAATTACAGCAATATTCAGATAATTAAACCACTACCCATAAGAGACTATCTTAATCAGTGTTTTAGGCTATTCATGTGCTCTTACAGTATGTGTGTAAAATGACAATATCAGAAGACTGTGAGACAATGGACTCTTCATTTCAATGTTTCACTCATTTTGAAGCTTTTTCAGGAAATTAAGGTGCTACAAGAAACCAGGTATATGTATAGTTAAGCTGTGAATTTGTGGTGTGTTGGTAGATTATGTTTGTGGTAAGCTTAGTGGTGATATATGTGTCATTACCCAAGTATAAACTTAGTGGTGATATGTTACTGAACTTTTGGTCATCTGTGAAGAAATAATCAGGTGTTAGATATATGTAGTTCAGTATTAATTTAGTTGATTTAGAATTTGATTAATTGGAGAATTTATATGAAAAGAAGGGATGAATTTGTTCCTGCCAGCAGAGTGCATTTGCTGGTACAAGGGTTTTTGAGAATGAAATTAAGAAGCATGAGGGTCTCAGTTTGTGGTGGGTAGGGTGGTAATGTGCTGATGGATCATATGTGTGGTATACTTAATAGCAGCATATGTGTCATGACTGTAGGGAGATCATTTACTGGACATTTGGTCATTTGAGCTGCTAAAATCATTAAATGATAGATGTATGTAGAATTAGTATGAGGTTGATTTAGAAATTGATTAATGGAAGAATTTGAGTCAGAAGTGGGGAATTTGTGCTTGCTAGTCTTGTGTGTTCATGGGCACATGGTATGCGTGTGAATGAGAATGTATCTATGTGTGAGTGAGTGTGTATGTAAGTAGTGAGTAAAGGACATTGTGCGTCATTGGTTGGAGGGTGAGTGTGGTCTCTGCGTGTGTGTGTGGATGTAGGGGTATTATGTAAGGGTCTTTTTTGTTTTGCATAATGATGAGTCTTAATGTGGGCTGAAGTTAAGATTTCCTGGTCTCTGAATGACTGTATCACTTTGGAAGATCTAATACACACTCTCCATTGGTTTTTATGTTCATGTTTTATAATTAGGGTGTGCCAAAATTGTGGCCTAATGCATTTCTATACTAGGTTAGTGCATTGGAGTGATCATCTATTTCAAGTGCTCCTGTGTTCATGTATTTGTTTGTTTATTGGTTTTGAAGTTTCACCAATGTACACTTTAGGGCAATTCTGACACAGGATTGCATGAGTGCATGCCTTGGAATTGTTTTTGTTTTGTGTTTTTTTTTATGGAGATCCTTGATTTTCTTGGATGTGCTTGTGATGATGTGTATGTTTGGGTTTTTAATGTTGTTGTTGATCCTTATGGATTGCAAATTAGTGGGTTGTTGTGTTGTTTTTGAAGGTTTAGTGTATCATGCAAGCTTTTCTTTTTGTTTTGTTTGTAAAAATTCTTAAAAGTGTGTTCAGTGTAGTTTTCTTCATCTTTCAAATGCTGGAGGCTGCAAATCGTTAGGGCTCTTTGGTTGAATCCAATAATGATTCCTGATTTGATTTTAGAATTGTGGTGTGGGTAAAATTTGATTCATCATCATCATCATCATCAGCTTCCTAGTGTCCATTGTCAGACATAGACCATCCTAGAGATTCATCAGAATTCTCTATCAACAGCATTGCAGAGCCAATACTTTCTTGACCTTTTTAATTCATCATGCCATTTTGTTGGTCATGGTTTTGCATGTGAACTCTGAGATTCATGTTAGTTGTGTTGTCCAGCAATTGCCTGTTATGTTCGCAGAGTGACTTGCCCATTGCCATTCAAGTTTTTCATTGGATTCCATTATATCTTGCACTCTTGTCTTTCCTTTAATATACTATGTTGTCTTTTGATCTCATGTTATGCTGAGCATGATTCTCTCGTGTGCACGCTGCATGGTTCTCAGTATGAGGGTCAATTTTTTGGTTCCATAGGTGACTATCGGGAGAATGAATTTGTTGTAGACCCTTCTTTTGAAGACCTGTTAGATTTTGTTGTTCTTGAAAATTGAGCTTGCTCTACCAAAAGCTTGCTAACCCAGTGTGGTTCCTTGCTTTATTTATCCTTCTTTTGAGGACTTCATGGATATTTGTTGAACAGTTTGTTCTTATAGTATGCTTTAATTTGGAGGTTGGCATTGCCTCTGTGCAGCAATATTTCAAGGTAAGGTAGGGTGTTATCATTCTCTGATTTATATGTGAAGTCTGTGGTGGGTTCAATTGAATTTAGTTTTTGTATGAATGTATTTAAGTTTGTATCTTGAGGGTATGCCAGGAGGATGTCTTGTAGGCAAGGGAAATAGCTTGTGTATTGAGGTATGATACATTTAAAGGGACTGGATTATAAAAATTCTTGGAAGATGCATGCAAGCACTCTGCTAAGAGGGGAGCCCAGAGAGAGCCCAAATTTTAATTTGTAAATTCTGCTGTCAAAAGAAAAGAAACATTGGTTTGTGCAGAGTGTGCAAATTTCAATAAGTGTATCAATAGCTTGGGGTAGTATGGTCTTAGATTTTTTAAGATGATGGATTTATGGGGAGCAGTGGCAAAGCCAGATATGATGGGGATGTTGTTTTAAATGGGGATGTCGTTTTGGGGATAAATTGTAGAATGTGAGGATTTTGGGTTGATATTTTATGAATGTGGTCCAGGATTTGCGTTTGTAAGTTTTTAGATTTTTGAAAGATTTGATAAATTTGTCGGTTTACTTATTGACGTTTTGTATGTAAGTCTGTGTGTAGGTGTTGTTGTTGATGTGGTCTAATGATATTTTGAATTAGGTGTCTGTGTTCATGATGATTATGCTTCCACCTTTATCTGATGGTGTTAAGGTGATTATATTTATTTTTGCTGGTTGGTTTACTGCTTCTATGTGTCTTTTTGGTATGGTAATTTCCATGATTTGCTTACTGTTAGGGATGGTGATGATACCTTGTATGTAGCCTTTGAGGAAGTTTGTCACCTTAATTTCCTGATGAAGCTGGAAATAAACCAAACATTGAAATAAAGAGTCATTTGTCTTAGACAGTCTTCTGATATAGTCATTTTACTCACATATCTATATATGTATCTACCTGGACTTTGCCCTGCCCTTACCATCCATAGTATAAACTTTAAATTTTGCACACACACTCCTCACAATGAATAAAGAGAATGTCTTTTATGGTTTTCTGAAAATTTACTTCCAAAATAGGTTTTTAGTGGGGTTGTGTGTTAACATGCAATCTATTATCTCATCCAGTACCACGAGATAGGATTGAAACCTTTGCTTCAGACCCATAGGCTGGCATTTCACCCCTACCCTACACAGAACTGGACGGTCAGTAAGACTGAATTTAAGCAATATATTTAATTATACAGATTTCCCCATCCACTAGAGTGCTCCATTCCAAAGTTGGAAGAGCATTGCTATATAGCTTTTAATGAATGAGTTGCCTTACTTAAAGAGTGCTCAATCCTGAATAAGCGAGCATTAATTATATATATATGTATATATATATGATTAGTTTCTCAATAAAAACTGTCACATGACCAATGTTTATTGGCTGCACACTGTGTTGGATGTATCAATAGATAAATTACATATCTTGCCTTTTATTGAGAAATGATGACTGAAAAATTCTGAATTTTTGAAAAACAAACATGAATGCTGTTGGAAACAAACTAACAGATCAAAATCACATAACAAACTGAACCTTCCACTGAAAATCTGTTTGGGTGGGGATGAAAAAGAAACCCAAATAGTTTTGGCCCTTTACCTCCATTAGTGTGGCCTCTACATATGATATATTGCAAGCCAGCTGGACTGACTTGGAAACTGAAGTAACCTGAAAAAAGTGTGATAGAAGATGAATAGATATATGATTTTTTGAGTTTTATAATAAGTGGAGATAACTATTCAGGTTTGATCTAGAGCAGAAAGTTTTAAGGAAGAATTTGGAAACATTTTTACTATCTTAAAATTATCCATTAACTTTTTTGAAATCATCGCCAAAACTTCCACACAAATAATTATGAATACTTCAACAAATAAAAGAAAAATTTCTGGTGTAGGGCATAATTTTGACCCTAGCTGAGTTTTTTTCAGAAAAAACTAAACTTATTCCAATTGTTCAAGGAATTATCTTCTAAAACAGGCAGGTCCACAAATCAACTCAAACATTTTTATCAAATTTCAATAAATAATTTGATTCCCGTTGCTTTCAGGACTGTTTGTGGATCAGGTGTTCAAATTTTATTTCTATTTATTTTTGAATGGTTAATTTCTTAATAATTAAAAGGAGTTTTCAAATAAGAATATCTCATTTTCTATATATCGGGTAAAATTTTCCAATTCATTTCAGTTGTGTAAGGGTCATGAAAATTGAATTAACTTTTATATGCAATTTGAACGGGTCTTGCAAAAGAATGCTTATCATTCTTAACATGAAACACTCAAACTTTTTTTACAGAGAATCAATTATTTCATTCTGCTGATGCCCTTTCTTATGCTAATGAAAAATTCTTTCTCTGCTCAGTTAATGATCTAAATATTCTGATTGTTTACTTCTACTGAATAGTAATTCCTCTTTCAGCTTCATAAGTTTGTCATTGATCATTTCTTTGAATATACTGGAAAAATTCCAGCAATTTATTTCGAAGCTTGTGGGCACATTTTATGACATTTCAATGGGAGAGACAGCACACATTAATATGGAACAGTAATACACTGTGGGTAGCACCAAAATCTTATACTTTGTTAAATTGAAAGAAAGAGGAAGGAAAGATTATCGAGTTGGTTACGTTTATTAGTATTGTTGTAGCAATGCTACTACACAGTTCAGCATTTTAAACCATGGTTATACTCAGACGACCCTTCTGTACTCCTCGAGAAATACAAATGTATCCATGGGTGTGTACCCAATGTTAGGAATTTCTATGCTATGCAGATTTGTTCAGGAGTTCCAATGCATGGGAGGTAACTTTTCTCTAATTCTGTAATTATCTCCCCATTAATCAAATACTGTCTAGTGATGAGAATTATCTCCCTTAAAATAAGTTTTATCCGTTCAAGCTGCGTTTTACAAATCATCTCAGGAATTTTCCAAATGAAAGTTATTTATTTATATTCTATCATATGTATTTCATTTGACAATTAATTTGGTTTACTTAGAAAAAGGTTTAGATAAATAAGGATTTTTTAGTATATCTCTGAATTTTTGAGATGAGGTATTATTATTATTTCTATTGATATTCGGACCATCCTCATCTTGGTTGTTTTTCATACAACGTTTCCGCCGTTGCCCTCTACGGCCTTCGTCAGGTATCATCTGGTAGGTGTGGAGAAGTAACAAACCGAACCCTTTATTTATCCAACGGGGGTATATTGACCACATTCCCCTTTTAGCATTAATAGTATAATTATATTGTCTCACTAGGATTGAACCTCGAACCCTCAGATTACTTTGCAGTAATTTGTCTGATGCTGTAATGACTACGCTAAGTGTCCATGTGGACATGATGAAGGCCGTAGAGTGCAACGGTCGAAACCTTGAATGAAAAACAACCAAGATGAGGATGATCTTGATATTAATAGTAATAAGAATTATTTAGTTAAAACTACAAGACTCTTCTGTTAT